>CATIWQ010562318.1:0-17562 GCA_949673415.1 Euphorbia schlechtendalii | reverse complement strand
GTGTGATGCTAGTGATATAGTTGTGGGTTCAATATCTTTTTAAAATTACATCGCAACTGTTTACTTGCAGTTATCATCATTTTTCTATGTGATAAGAGGTATTAACAACACCTACATTTATTTGTGAACAAGTTTTTGGCGTAGTTATTAGCCAACAGTTCACAAGATTTGGGAACCATTATTGATTAAACTTATTAGTAGAAAAGTGGCGAACAATAAGCATAAGTGGCCCTTATTCTGCATCATGGTAAGCATCTACCAACCTGAAGGGAGTAAGGTGTATCTAGGAGAGCCTGAACCAACAATGCTAAATGGGGAAGAAGTCAAAGGGCTCGAAATCTTCAATGATGTGTTCGACTTCACCGCTGGAAAACTAATTGACCAACTTGAGGAGCCCTTCTTATCAAGGGAAGAGCCGATTTGTGCACGGAGATTACCACAGCTGAACTGACCAAACCCCGAGAAGGAGGAGATACTTGAGGATGTAGTCGCAGCTTTCACAAAAGCAATCAGCAAGTTGTTGAAGAAAGGTGATGCTAGAGATCAAGCTATATCCAACACTGTCAAAATCATGATAGAAAAGCTTGCTCAGACCACCTTAGAGGATGAAGCAACTCTCGATACTCCCACTGCAACAATTGAAGGCCCTCCGCATGTGGAGGATGAAAATAATGATGACGTAATTTTGAACATTTTGGATGTTTTTGAAATACAATGATTTTGCTTGCTTGTTTGATGTTCTGCTAGATGGCACCATGCATTCATGTGATCATACGCATAATATCTTTATCATACATGACACATCATTAAATGAAATTAACTTGGTTACGAACGAATCACCAAAAATGGTGACAATTTCCAATTATTTGACTCTTGATGAAAAAGGAGAGGTACTAAACGTACTTAGACATCACATTGTAGCCTTTGCTTAGTCATACGAGGACATGCCGGGGGTAAATAAACAGATCACAGAACACCATATCCCAACAGACCCTGAATAAAACTAATAAAGCAGAAGCTGAGATGCCTGAGGCCGGAATGGGTAGAAAAAGTCAAGGAAGAATTAGCCAAGAAAATCGAGGCCAAATTCTTGGAAGTTGAATATCCAACATGGCCAGAAAACTTCATCCTAGTGGCAAAGAAGGATGGCAAGGTTAGAGTCTGCGTAGATTTTAGGGACTTAAATAAAGCCTCCCCAAAGGACAACTTCCCCTACCCCACATAGACATCTTGGTCGACAGGGTCGCTAGGGTAGCTATGTACTCCTTCATGGATAGTTTCTCAAGATACAATCAAATCTTAATGGCCATTACTGATAAAATCAAGATGGCCTTCATCATAGAATGGGGCGTATAGTGTTACAAAATGATGCCATTTGAACTGAAAAACACCGGAGAAACATATCAGCAGGCTGTCACAACCCTTCTTCATGACATGATACACAAAGAAGTTAAAGTCTACATAGACGACATGCTAGTCAACTCACACACTAGAGATGAGCACCCAGCTATCTTGTTAAAATTCCTCACCAGAATCGAGAAATACAACCTGCTTCTGAACCCGAAGAAGTGTTTATTCGGAGTAACTTGTGGGAAACTTTTAGGCCACATAATCAGCCAAAAAGGAATTGAAATGGACCTTGACAAAAGCCAAGCCATCAGGGAAATGCCTGCACCAAAAACAAAGAAAGAAGTTTGCTCATTTCTGGGGTCTTTATAGTATATCAGAATATTCATTGCAAAACTCACAACAATCTACAAACCAATATTTAAGCTCTTAAGAACCAACAGGTAGTTTGGAATGACCAATGTTAGATTGCATTTGACAAAATCAAACAATACCTGATAAATCGACCAGTCCTCCACCCACCAGGATCTGGAAAACCCCTTATCCTATACTTAGCGAATTAGGAAACATCAGTAGGGGCATGCTTGTACAAGAGCATGAAGATAGGAGCGAGCATGCAATCTACTACCTAAGTAAGAAATTCCTCGAATATGAGTTGTGCTACACTCTGGTGGAAAAGATTTGTACAACAATGGTTTTGCTAACAAGGAAGTTACATTATTATTTCAAATCTTATAGGATTCAGGCCGTTACCAAAATCGACCCAATGAAATACCTGTATCAGTCGCCAACCTTAGCCAGGAAACTCTCAAGGTGGTTACTACTCTTATCAGAATTCGACATCGAGTACGTAACCAAGAAAGTAATTAAAGGATGAGCAATCACAGAACTTCTAGCCAACCAACCATTGGAATTCGATTACGTAGAGAATCTCGAATTCCTAGATGAATAATTAGCACTCATAGAAGAGATCTGAATGGAATGGAAGATGTTCTTCGATGGTGCCATGAATAAAAATGGGGCTAGCTTAGGAGTTGTCTTGATAAACCCACAAAATGAAGTTATACGCCTATCAAAGTTGTTGGAGTTTCCAGTAACAAACAACGGTGTAGAATATGAAGCATGTCTATTTGGATTGGAGGTACTTGAGAAAGTTCGGGCAAAAGAAGCTTTGGTAGTCGAGGACTCTTCTTTGGTTATCAAACAAGTCATCGGAGATTGGGAAATCAAGGAAGAATCAATTTGACCATATGTGGATGCAATTTGGAAGGCCTCTCAAAGGTTCACAAAAATTACTTTTCAACACGTTCCAAGAGATGAAAACAAAATGACTGATGCACTTGCTACACTAGCATCAATGTGGGAAGGTCCTCAAGCTCAACCAATAAAACTAGTGGTTCTTCAGACAGCCAAAGAACCTTTCTACAGTCGCCTAATGGAAATTAAGGATGAACAAGTCACCGGTAGTTGGTTCATAGACATAGAAAATTTTTGCGAACCGGAGAATATCTAGAGGGAGCAACAGACTCAGAACGAACTTCTTTGCGATGATTGGAGATACAATTCAGATTAGTCGACAGAGATTTGTTCAAATGCAGACCTGAAGGGTTATTGCTAAAATGTCTCACTAAAAAAGAGGCTTTGATGGTCATCCGGCGGATACATGAGGGAGATTGTGGGCCCCACATGAACGGTCTAGCACTTGTAAAGAAAATTCAGCGCCAAGACTATTTTTGGACAACAATGGTCTCTGATTGCATGGTTGAAGTAAAAAAATTCAACGAGTGCCAGATTTATGGGGACATCAATCATTTACTACCATCTGAACTCCATAGCTTATCTACTCCTTGGCCATTCTCAGCGTAGGGCATCGACATTATTGGCGAAATTCTACCAAGTTCATCTGATGGACATCTTTTTATTGTATTAGCAGTCGACTACTTTTCAATATGGGTAGAGGCCGAATCTTACACCAATATCACTACTAAGAAGATGACCAAGTCTATAGAAAAGCTCATTTTCGCCTGATATGTATCCCGCATCACATCTTATCAGATAATGGGGTTCAGTTCCAAGGAGCTACATCAAATCTGAAAGAGAAATATGGGATCGAACACCATCGATCATCACCATACAGACCATAAGTGAATGGGATAGTAGAGGTGGTCAATAAATTGATCAAGAAAATTTTGAGTAAAATGGTTATCACTAATTGAGATTGGGTTGATAAACTGCCATTCACAGTATAGGGATAATCAACTACATTCTCATTAGTATACGGGATGGAGGCAGTACTTCCAATCGAAATGGAGGTGAAATCCCTTCAAGTAACACTAAAAGCAAGTTTAAAGAAATCAGATTGGATAAGAGCTAAATTGGAGCATCTAAACATGATAGATGAACAATGTCTGAAGGTATTAGACCACTTGCAGATGTATCAATAGCGGATGGCTAGAGCATACAACAACCAGATCAAACTCAGAAGCCAACCTTTGAAAGAGGGTAACCTGGTTCTGAAACAAATGAGACCATCAAATGTGGATATCTAGGGAAAATTCCATCCAAATTGGGAAGGTCCTTACATCATGAAGAAAATCTTAAGCAAATGGGCCACCAAGATCATGGTCATGGATGGGAATGAATTCGTTAGCCCAATTAACCAAGATAAGCTCAAGCGCTATCACGTTTAGGGCCAAAAAGAAATAAATCAGAAAAAAGCAATACACAAAAAAAGAGAAAAATGTCAAAAGTCAGTCGGTCAGCTAGCACTTGATTAGTTGGGCAACAATTAGGACCTTTCTTTGTAAAAAAATAATAAAAGTCCGCTGAATTAGAAACCCCGTAAAGGGCGATTCAGGCAAAAATTAGGACACTGTGAGAAATAGAGGGACAGCGAGTTAGAAAACCTGTTCTAGGCTAGTTGGTGGCAGGATTCAAATCATTGGAAAATTTATACCCTCTTTAAAATCATTTATGAAATGTCATTATTGTTACAAGATTTATGTTTATGTTACATGGATGTGTGCATGCAGAATATCACAAGTAAACATATCAAATTTCAATAAAGTCTCATAATGTCAAAAACAATTCAAACACTCAAACACAAGTCTGAAAATGAAATGACAAAATTCATGGTAAACAAATATAAATCTACAAGTGCCAATCATTCCAGCGAGCATGCTTCCTCGAAGTATGAGGAAGAGGATCTAACCCGTCCTCGTCACGCTCCCACTCAAGTGACACCTTGAAGTGTTGTCAACATCAAGAAAACTCCTAATCTTGCCTAGCCATCCATGATAAAAGTCATCTGCATCAGTAGTCTTTGGGGTACTATAATCCAAAACAATGATAGTAGCCCGCACCCAAAGCCTCCGTATAACATCTAGTGTGTCTGGATCAAAGTCATGGAAATGGGTTGGACATAGAAGCCTAAGGACTCGTTGCTGACGGTCGTACTTCCTACACAGATGGGAAGGAGAATAGGAGGTGACATCAAATAAGCCCATCAGCAGCATGCGGAATCATGCACGTCAGTAACCATGAATGAAATCTCCAACCAAGGGCTAAGCCAGCAGATCTCAAAAGCCCAATAAGGGAGTAGAATCTCGATCCAAGCCTCTTCACTTAATGAATGGTGATCCTTCCTGACGAAACCCCTTGGACCATAATGCAAAGGGAGATATCAGGCCTTGAGCAAGCCAGGATCGGTAGTCAAACGAAGCTTCTCCAACAACCACACCTACATGAATTTCATTTATGTAAGTGGATGAAATTCACAAAGAAAAAGGGTGAAATGGTATACCTCAAGTAAAGTGAAGTGGTCACCCACTAGGTCCAGGTTCATTGAAGCAGCATCCATATGAACCAAGCTCTCTACTAAAGATAAAGCTACAGGAGAAAGACTTGTAGAAAGTGGATCAATAATCGACAGCAAGCAAAAAGGAGCAACTGCTCCATCCCCACAAACAAATCTAGCCAGAAGAAGTAGGGCCACGCAAGATGAGTGTTGGGTGTAATCTCGCACCAACTAAGGACAACGTTAACTAGAAAACCTCTGACGTTAGAAGGAGCTAATAAAAAGTGCCTGCTGGACTGTAAGTTCCACAAGCCTCGCCGCTTGTCCTCAGCCATGAATTGGAAGGAAAAAAATGCAAAAGAAAGCCTTGCAGGAGTTGGGTTCTTCAGAAAAAGAAGCCCTAAGATGGCATGATACTCCTCAACCAAGGGGTAAATCTCAAGGTCAGTGAAATGGAAGACATGGGTGGCTGGATCCCAAAACTTTAGAGCAGCACAAATGAATGCCATGTTCACGGGCCTTGAAGCAAGGTATTGAAGGCCTTGCACCCCAAACCCATCAATCTTTCACCAATCAGGCCCTTGGATGGTGTGGAGAAAGGCTCTGAGTCACTCATTATGCATTAACATCAGCAAGAAAAAGCTAAAAGAGATCCCTCAAAACTAGTGTTTCCTACACACTTCAACCAGGATCATTAGTATACCATATTCATTCATTCATTCACAAACAAGCATCTAATTTCATAAAATAAAGACGCAACAAGTAAGGACCCGGCACGCGACATCCAAAGTCCTTTTCTCTTTCTATAAAAGCCAAGTTTCCAAAGTTCTACAAAAAATTTATCTGAGAATCCAATTCAAAAAGAAAAGAAGAAAAAATAAGGCTGATAAAAGAAAAGCTACTATGCATCGTCTATATGTCATCTCCAACCACCGGGTCTCTAAGCGCCATGATAGCCATCTCGAAATCCTTAGGGCATAGACTTCTGGAAGTGCCTTCAGTCGAGCCCTCTGCAAGACGGGCTAGAGGGGCACCGAAGAAGACAAAGTCCCACGTAGGAGTGGGTAGTGTCTCAGTACCAGACCTGCAGAGCAAGTCAGTGAAGTCAAGATTCAAGGAATGGGAAAACCTCGCACTAACAACCTGCACAGCCGCTCGAGCTTGATCAGCCTCGACATTCTACCATAATAGCTTCTGGTGCTGGGTGTCTAAACTCCGATAGCGAGCATCCAAGTCCTAATGATCGATATCTAACTCATGGAACCGAGCCTCGAGCTTCTCATAATCATCCCCTCTCATCAACAATGGCTGCATTCATTAAGGCATACAAAAATCAAAATCATATACATCAAACATAACATATCATACTCAGATACTAATCAAGCATAAAACAGGTCGATAAAGGAAATGTACTCGCCCGACCCTATCCTACAGGATCATCATATCCCACAATGCAAGGGAGTGTCGAGCTATCCGCTCCATTCTCCTCTCGTGCAAACTATAAGACAAACCAAAGAATGTCAAACATCTTGCAAACTACAATATATTTGAAGATAAGATGTTTGGGCAAAGACTTACATGGGTAGAGTCGAAAGGATCAAATGACAAGGTGTGAAGGCTCTACTGGAGAGACACCTCTCTCTCCATCCTCGAGTAGCCCATCAAGTAGAAAGACGAGTTCAAAGGAACCGCTAGTCTCCCCTCAATGACACCCGAGGTAGTAGAACTCATACCTCTGATCGATGCATTCAAAGTGGGAACTCAAGCCCTCTTTCGAACAACCTCCTGCAATGATAGACAAACAATCAGAAACAAGATTGATAAGAATGAAATAACTAACACAGCCCACTAGCACCCACACCGAAACTGCCAACTCCCTAACCCCCTAACCGTGTAAGAGGTCACTCTACCTCGGGATGAATCAAAGGACAAAGTGGGATGAGTATCTCCCAAATAAATGCCATGTAATTGCCACCCCAACCGAAGGCCCTCACATCATGCTCCTCAAAGAATAAATGTCACTCCTCCGGGTCAATGATCATCGAGTGCGCCTAGAACAATCCAATAGGAGGTGAAGGGGGAATACGCCTCTCAAACACCAGCTTTTTCCGCCAAAACTAGATACGCTCCCCAAAGTACCACTCACGCGTCCTAAGACCCTCCAAAATGAAGCGGTTTTGGTCCACCTCGTTTCGGACCTCCTTCGCCATGCAATAGCTAGGAAACTCCCTCCAAGGTTTACAATCAACCTAAAACATAATCAATTCAAATCGAGTTGAACTGTAGACAAAGGATGAACGTAATTCTATTTATCCAAAACAAGAATCTTCACCTAATCAAGCATCAAATCTTAGAGATATCCATAATAGCTCTCATGGTCTAATATCTCTCCCTCAAAAGAAGAGTAGATCCAAGCAATGCATGGGGAGTCATCAAGAGCGTCCGCAAACCATAGAGTGGGGAGAAAACCATGAAAAAAGCCCAGGCCTGCACAGTCAGAGACAAACACAAAGTCAAATGACGTAAAATTGAAAAGAACCAATATTCACTAACAAATAAACAAACAGTACCTGAAGAACCATGGTGCAACATCGCAGTGTCCTCAGATGCACTCTTGCAACCAGATCAAGAGTAAAATAAGTCTGGGCCAATATCACCCATGGCCATTTAAGGCCACCAACGCTGTCCAAATTAGCCAATAGCTCTATCAATCCATAGTTGATCTAGTTGTTCAAGACTGGGAAGAAGGTCATGCTCAGCAAGGTGATAAGAAAAGATCAGACATATAGTGGAATCTCAGCCACCTAAACGATTCATCTACCAGTCCAATACTCAACCAGTACGCTGTGACACAATGCCTAGCCCCTCAGATCAACATCTAACAAATCCTTGACAAGTTGGCAGGTAGCAGGAGTATTGAAGAACCTATTTGAGAAAGCATCAAAGTGAATCACCATCCTGGTCCAAGTTAGACCAATGATCACCACCATGTCAGACGGGGTAACGGTGACCTCTTTGATGGGAAAATGGAATGCATGAGAGATATCACACAATCTTTGTGACAAATGCAATGGACGTCCCATATGGCAACATCTTCGGTCGCAAGGACTGGGCTAGGTCACCAAAGCTTGTAGCCTCAATTGCCTGAACAAGCTCCGGACAAGATGAAGCATGCCACCACCAAGCCTAGCGGTGGAGTACCCACCCGTATGTAGAAGTACGGTAGACTGTAGATAAAATCAAAGAAAACACGTTGCGAAATCAAAAAATATATACATGGAAAAAAAATCTGGCCACGGAGACCTCGAGGGGCATCACCGAAAACTCCAGCAAGCCCCATAGGGACCTCGCCAGAATTTTTGGCAAGACTCCTAGAGGGTCTTGGCTAGAATTTGTCTACTGGGGTTTTTTTCCGGTGGACCCAATTTTGATTTTTTTTTCTTTCTTTTGTACTTTTCTAGACTAAATTCCATGACATGCATCAAGTTTCACCTCAATTCTACTTCCTAAATAAAATAAAGAATAATAAATCTAGAAATAAAAAAATAAAAATGATTTTTAATAAATAACTCAATCCTAGAAAGATGAACCTGAGCTGGAAAGTTAGGATCCAGCACCTCTATGGGAGAAGCGGGAGTAAGTCCTAGCATAGTATCGCTCAATCTCAAGCCATAAGCATAGTTGATATCAATGGAAAAACACACCCGGTTAATCAGTAGGCTGAGGATAGAGGCTGGAAGTAAATCAAAACTACTTACCAGTGACTTTCGACAACATCTTGCTACAGAGAAGGATGAAAGACAATTTGTAGAGAGAGTGTGTGCTAGGAAAAGTTAGAAGAGAAAGGAATGACAAATATTTATAAGGAAAATGAACGGGCCCCACCTATTTATATTCTCAAATAAAATCTCCTAACACAATGGAGCAATGCACGGGACATCCCCGATATTTTTTCTAACTCATTAAATTTATTTATTTCATAATTTTTTAATTTTTGATTGAAGGAGCAAAACTTTTTGCTCCACATATATTCAATCAAACAATTAAAACAAAATGTATTTACCTTCTAATTTTTTTTCTAATTTACCACAGGGAAACAAACTCTCAGTTTATCGAAACCAAATTTGGTAGCCTTCAAAAATTATTCAAGCACAATATCCCAGTGATTTCGACGGTAAACAAAACAATCGGAGATCAACCCGCAAGGGGCACATGATGACCACACCGGACCTGCTCGGAAGGGTATCGAACACCAAGGGACGTTGAAGAAAGAAATGGACAACCCATTAAAAAGTGATGCCCGAAAGGAAGGCCCATGTCATCAACAATCGAGGACGAAGAAGTCACCAACCGTTTCGGTCAGGTATTTTCTTGATCCCTTCGCTCTCTTCGTATGATCATACTGACTACTTAAACCAATAGTGATCACACGAGGGTTAGCTGTGAGCACGGGATTTTGTACCAGCTTGCGCACGGGATTTTAATCCTAGAATTACACAATTTTCGATTATCCGGAGATCTTCAAATGGGAGTGTTCCTTGTCTCTAATTTTTTTTAAGGACTTAAATTAAAAAAAAATTAGAATTTAATAAAATTAAATAAAAAATATCTTTTATATTAATTAAAAAATAATAAAAAATTTAAGAAATCAAGAAAATCGGGGATCCGCCTCGTCAGAGGTATGGCGAGGCTCGCCAGAATTTGTTTCCATTTTGGATTTTCGGGATTTTCCCCTATAAATATTTGGGGAATTTTCGATAATCGAGATTGAAAATTTTCAGCAGTAAAATACAAACTAAAAACACTATGATCTTCTACATTTTTTTGAATATAAAACACTTTTTGATTCGAACAGTTTATCCAACACATAAAAAAACTCCGAAGATGGCGAATTTTACTCCTCAAGGTTAACCAGGTATTTCGAAGTAGATTTGCTCCGTAAGGGTAAGCCTTTGAGTTCCTAGAGCTGCTATTTCATGCTCCTTGTATTTTTCTCTACTTTATTTTACATGTGGACTAAGGGATTATTTTACTTTATTTTCATTATGTAAATATTGTTGCAATAATTCATCATCTTCTTTTATTTCTTTTATTTAATGGAGATATCTTCTAGAATAACCCCATAAAGGAAATAAAAAATCTATGCCCGGATAACAACCCTCACATCTTTGCCATGCGAGCATTTTCACTAATTAAAATGAGCAACCAACGTGAAATTAAAAATGAACCTTTTTATTTCTAAATAAGAACTTTTAATTGTCGTTTGTTTTAATTACGCCACAAGGGTCTCGTCGAAATCAAATCAATCATATGTGTAAATGTTGTGATATATCATGTGCTAACATTTGTGGATGCAGGTAGATTAAGATTAGATGTATGCCTAAGGTTTTATTTTCCTTCGGATATTGCATTTTAATTATTTTTAGGAAATGTAATTTATAGATTAGGCGGGTGGTTGCATCTCCCGAGGTTTTGTAATTTTCAATCTTTACTTTTCCTCATTTATTTACCGCATTTATTTATCGCTTTATGTAACTTTATTGCTTTTTATATGTGAATCATGCATTATAACTCAAAAATGACATAAGTACAAATATACACAATTACGAAATGTGGTTTTCTGTAAATGTAATATAATGTGATCCAATAAGAAATAAGCAACTTATCCTGACCCAAAACCGAATCTCGGTGTCTTATTGGGCCATCCCCCAAATGTTAAGCCTCACAGGACTTTAATTCTTGGAAGCGCTAATCAAAGTAGCGACTTTACACTAAGATACGGTGAATTCGGGTTTGACCGATCTAAAAAAGTTTTCACTTTCTCAACCAAAACTTTTTGAGTCCTCGACCCGGTAATTATATATTCACATAAACACCCCGGTGGATTGCGCCTCTCATTTTGCGCGCTCTTGGCCCATCGATCCATGTCATCCTCTAACATGCGTGAGAATGCAACATGGAATCTTCATATTAGTTGACATTTCGAACGTTGCCAGAGATGTACGGAGACACTGGGAAACAATGCATGTTAGAAATTCCTTTTGTTTTGGATTTTAGTGAGGGAATACTGACATTTCATACTGACACCTTTTATCGTGTGAGGACCACTAGAAATCTTCCTTAATTTCAATGCTTTTTAACTTGAAAAGCAACTAAAGACTATTCTGTCTCTCACAAAATTCGTTAGTAGCACATGTGTCATTTAATTCTCTAAGTGTTAAAGGAAACATCTTATAATGAATAAAAGCTAACTCAGCACAACTAAGTTGATATATTTTTAAACTACGTAGCTCTCAACATAGACTCAGCTTTTCTTACTCTAAGCCATAACTTAATTAATTACTCAGCAAAATTGAGTTGTTTTCCATTAAACAAACTCTAGTCAGCTTCATTAATTAAGAGTATACTTAGTACTCAATTAATTTCACTATCCTAGTGAGTTTGCTATTTCCAAAACATTAAAGTACTATGAGGTACTATTAACTTGGGTTTACAATCTCCCCCATTTTAGACAGATGGCAAACTAGGAAGTAGAAGAAGTTAATTGAATAAGTAGTTTAGAGATCTTATGATTACCTGGAAAGCGATGTAAGACTCCCTTATGCTAAGTGACTTTCCTTAGTCAACTTAAACTCCCCCGTATTGAGTGAGTCTTCTTCAAGTAGCTCAGCTCCCCCATACTTAGGATTTTTCTTCACTTTGGGACTTTGTCTTACTTCAGCTTTACTTCAAGGTTGGTCTCTTGTATGAGTTCCTGCATCACATAGTCAATTTCACAGTGGAAACATACATACAAAATAAAGATAAAGTTAAGAAGATCTTAACTTTAGGTGGGAACTTGTAACGTTTATTAATTAAAATACAAGGTAACGTTTATTGAATTAAGCAGTACATTATTCATGTCTTGAACTAAGATTACACATTGAAGTCCTATTACAAGTTCTAGAAAAATAAAAGGAATATGGCCTACACTATTTTCTATGTACGGAAGAGGAAGAGCCAACAGTCTTATCTTGGTTGGATTTGGGATGTTGCTGCTGAGGAGGCATAGGATGAAATGGTTACCTTGTAAGAGATCCCTTGTTGAGATTCACTGTTCGGAGAGAATCTTTAGCTACCTTCTCCCCCTTTACTATCTGACCTTGAACAATTTGTTTAAGGTAGGTATTGAAGGCATCGAGGGTAGCTCTGAAGTTCTCTTACTAGTCGATGATTTGTGAGGATATCTCTTGCTCTAATTGCTTTTTTACCCTTAGTGGTAAGAAAGTCTTTATTGTTAAGCTCATTGAGAAGAAGATGGTGAATTTGAAGAGGTGCGCAATCTGGTGAAATCCTTGACACGTAAACTGTTGAAAGCATTGAAGATGACCTCGGAAGACCGTTGTAGTTAGTGTGATCTTCAGTTGCACCTTAATATCAAGGACCTTGGGACCAATAGATGAGATACACTTTGTAGTATAATCAATGTCCTTTGCTTCCAACTCGCCCGTCTTTATTAGAGTACTAATGTTCTTTTACAGATCTTCCACTTTGAGCTTGATGACATTCAACTTTGTATGAATAGTCATGCTGGTCTCATGGCAAAGATATTCTGTAGTAGGTAAATTGGGAGTAGGCATGTTTGGAAAAATCTTCCCCATGGCAGAGATAAGAAACTTCTGCGATGTGGAGACTTTCTCGGTTACGTGCTCATTAACCTCTCGTTAGATGGTGTGCATTTTGTTGTGGAGAGCGTCAAGATTAATGACAAGGGCCTTATCCATCTTGGTTGATATTTCCTTCACTAGCTTCACCATTTCATCCTACTTGTTGTCATGGTGCAGCTAAAATTTGGATTAGGCTTCAACGAACTTTGCGATGTTGTGGCCAACATCCTTTGTAGATTCCACATCCTTGAAGACGTTCTCGATCTTGCAATTGGTAAGTTTTTTTATTTTGGCCTACTCCTCACCCAGTGTATCTATGTCCCTTTAGTTGCCATATTGGTACTCAAGAGACTCAGCTGCTTAGTAGCAGCATCCACGCTACCCTTTATCTTTCTTGCAATAGCATTAACCATTGCAATAGATGTGGGGATAGATGTGATTGCTGACCCAAGCTGAGCTGCAGAATCAGTCAATCCGGTGAGAATTAGAGTCATCTTATCCACCAAACTTTTGGCACTCTCTTTTTCCAAATGATTAGTAATAGCCAACAAACTACCCTAGATTCTCTCAAACTCCTCAAAGTAGAGAGATTCACTAGGCACACTTGTGTGCTATTCGAACTCAAGCAATTTTACCTTAGGTTTAGAGGACAAGTCCGTCAATTCATGAGCAAGTAGCACTTTGCTTACTACTCCATCCAACTCAGTAATCATCTTAAGCAGAGGGAATTTCTTCCTGGCTAACTCTCTGATTTTTGCTAAGAAAGATGCATCAGCCAAATCCTCATCGATTGGCTCTCTACTGGGTTCAGTTGCTTCACGAGCTGTAAGATTTACCTCAGCATTCTGACCACTTGGGTTTCCCTGCTAATCATAATTCTCAACATTGGGAACTTCCCTAACCAGAGGGGTTAAGAGGGTAGAGGATGGGTTTAAAGAAGAGGGCGGTTCAGAAGTTTTTACAGTTGAAGAAGTTTGGGGGATGTTTTGGTTGAGTGGAATAGAAGGTACAATGGATGTACAAGGAATGGTTTGAGTTTGAGATTGTGTGAGAAGAATGTGTGGGAGGGTTATTTATTGGGGAATGGTTAGGAGAGAAAGAATCAAGGCTTTTTGTGGGTGAAGAAATATGAATGGGTGAATTTTGTGTATTAACAGGTGAAGAAGGGATATGAATTGGAGAATGTATAGTACTGGAAGGAGGAGGAGAATTTACATAAGGTTTTTCAATATCTACAGGAGTAGAAACTGAGAGATTTGAAGGATTTACAGGAGAAGGTGGGATTTGAGGATTTATAGAAGAAGACGGGGTAGGAATTTTAGGAACCTCTAGGTTAGCTGTTTGACCCAAGGATGGGTCAGCTTGAGGTTGCTCTTACTGAGTTAAGGATTCCTCAATATGAGTGCAAGAGGGTGTGGGGATTTTGGGTTCCTAGGGATCAGTCTCTTCAAAATTTAGGGAGAGGGTTTCTCCAACATCCTCCTCGCTGCTCACCACCTACACATTGCTTTGCAAGGGCCTGTTGGTGGCAGAGCGCTTGCACTGAATGCCCTTAACTTTGACAAATGCTTCTTGAACCTCAGTTGCAGCGTTAGGACTCAGAGTGTCCTCTTCTCTTAACTTTTTGGCCTCGCCCTGCTCCTCTAATTCCTCATAATACACCATTTTGCACTTTCTTTGGTGCAGGGACTCATCCACATCTTCTTGTTCCTTCGCCTACTGCTCAGCTTGAACTTTGGCATCCACTTCTCTTTGGGTGTGGGTTTTGGCTTTCATCTACCTTCTTTGTTACTGATGCTGAGTAAGGGCCTCATCAACTTTGGATTTTGTAGGGCTTTTCCCCGTGGCCTTGGAGGAAGCAGCCTTCTGATTGGAAGAGGAGGCGATAACGATGACTTTCTCAAGGATGCTGGATATGGGAGCCTTGTCTGAGTCATCATTGTCATCAAAATCCACCATAAATCCATCTTCATCCTCCTTCACGATGTCCATAGGCACTACTATAGGTACACACTTTAGCTTTCACTTCTATTGTGCTCTATTATACCTAGTATGCACCTGATTGTGAACCAGTTTACTGAAGTGCGCCATCTCAAATTGCTTCTTCACTGGTAAAACTGTTTCACCAGACTCCCCCAAAAACTGAGCTATGTCGACTTTTGCTACCCTCATAAGTTCGGTTATGAGGTAACCATAGTGATAGATTGTAGTCAGCTTGGATAAATGGTGAAGGATCACCACTGGCCAATTCAACTTTTTACCCTTCACCATATTGTAGACCACACACCTCTCAAAGTAGGTGTAGCTAGTTACAGAGCCCGTCTTTGGTAGTAACAGCTTCACCACCAGCTCATGGCATATTCTCATGATCCAACTCATGTTGCTGGCTATTATCTCCCCTTAAATGTAGTTTGCGGGTAGCTCCCAATCTTCAGTGATGATTACGACATCTTCATCACTGGTTCTTCAAAGCTGAGTGCCTTTGTTGGGCATATTGAGGATGCCACCTATCAATCTTGCGTAGATGAGGGTGGATTTACCTCCAAAATCTATCATCAAAACGTTATCAAACCCGTGGATGGTGTAGAGGTTTGAATAGAAAGCTCTAATGAGTCTTGTGATAACAGGATCCTCCATCTTAAGAAACAAACTCAGGTGTTGCTTCTTGATAATCCTATGCATGGTCTTGTTTCGCAACAACCCTTCATAGTCCACCTCATAAACTAGACCGAAGTCGAGATTATCTGCCCATTTTAGAAGGTTCCCTCTTGTAGAGTGAGTTTCTCTATTTTCCCTTCAGCATTGACAACTATCTTCATCAATGTTGTGCTCTTGAGTCTGAATGTAGTTCTGGTAATTGCCATTTGAGAGGATTGGAGAGAGAATAGTAATTAGGGTTTGAATGCTTTGGATTTCAAAATTCAGAAAGCAAGTACTCTTCTCTTTTCAACTTTTATAGATGATTGCAACTCTCATGGGCACATGGCACTACCACAGCTCAAGATGAAAATGAATGTTGAGATGAGCATAAGATTAACACCTCAATAAAACGGTGAGTTTTGATAGAAAACGAATGTCTTTTTAAAAATGTAGAGGTTTTAAAATTAACAACGAAACAGTTCCTCACGTAGTTACATTAAAATAATGATGATATTATCCATGTGTCTTTGCAAGGCTTGATCTCCAACACTTAGCCAAAATTTTGAGAATTTTAGCTACCTTCTTCTTCTTCAACGTGGATTAGCTATACCAATTAATGGCCTCAAAATACAAAATTGCTCCTTTAGCAATGGCTTGGTAAAAATTTCAACATGTTGTTCCTCAGAAGGAATATACTCCAGCTTGACATCTCTTCGTAGCACATGATCCCTAATGAAGTGATGTCTAATGTTGACATGCTTCATCTTGCCATGCTGAACTGGATTTTTGGATAGGTCAATTGGGCTTTTGTTATCACACATAACTTCAAGACAATTAGACTTTATATCATAATCATCCAGTTGTTGCTTAATCCATAGTAGTTCAACTATACCTAGTGCAACAAAAGTTTTCTTCTTACTATACCATGAGATAAGACACTCTCCAAGGATATGACATCCTCTTGTTGTACTTTTCCTGTAGAGCTTGTCTCTTTCATAATCAGCATCTATGAAACCCCTTAGAGTGAAATCTGAGCTACTGGGATACCACAGACCTACTTCAATTGAGCCTTACAAGTACTTGAGAATTCTCTTAATAATATCTAAATGAGATTCTCAAGGATCAGCTTGATAACGACCACAATAGCACACATCATACTGTATGTCTGGCCTACTAGCGGTGAGATGAAGAAGAGAGCCAATCATTCCTCTGTAGAACTTGTTATACATATGTTTTCCAGCTTCATCTTTACTCAGGATAGTATCAGTGGCCATTAGAGTGGACATTGCCTTAGAATGTTCCATGTCAAATTTCTTCAAGACTTCTCTTACATACTTCGCCTAACTGATGAAAATTCCATCTTTAGTCTACTTGATTTGAAGACCAAGAAAGAAATTGAGCTCTCCCATCGTAGACATTTTGAACTCGCTCTTCATATGTTTGTTGAACTGATCGCAAAGTTTTTAGCTTTAATCATTCCAAAATACTTATCCCTGGTAACGGCACCAAAAACTTGTTCGTAAGGTTTTGACTCTACTGACTTTGAGGGTTTATATTTTATAAAGAAGCCAAAAAACTTATCTCCCACTTTCCTACCGATAAGATAAGAGTTCAAAATACGAACAGGTGTTGTCAATACCTCTTATCTCAATAGAAAAATGGTGACCAATGCAAGTATACAGTTACGATGTAGATTTAAAAGATATCGAATCCCACAGGGAAGTAATCAGTTCTAAAGATCAACAAGAGGAATGGAACAAAAGAAAATAATGTAATTTATTTTGATTGGAATGATGGATGGATAGACAAATGTATGAAAGATAAGAGAAGATAAAAAGTATATAGATATTCCCTACGAACAAGTAGAACAAAGAAAACATGCAAAATCATCAAAGATATTACGTACAGTAGATTAATTTAACAGATTCGGTTCTAGACACTCAGATATTCAATTATTCACCATAGAGTAACACATGAAATGACTTTTCTAACTCTAGTGCAAACGAATTAAGATGATTATATAAACCTGGATAACAATATTACTATGCTTAGTACGGGTCACTCTCACATAGCCATATTTAGCAAGTTACCATTCCAAAAATGTTGGCTCACTAAACAACGTTATAATCACAG
>CATIWQ010562214.1:0-23301 GCA_949673415.1 Euphorbia schlechtendalii | reverse complement strand
CCTTAAGCAAAGGATCAATGAAATTGAATCCTTAGTAAGATTCACAAGTGGGGTATGGGTAGGAGCTCGTAAAAATTACTCCACAATCAAGAAAGAAATTCTTTCTATTGTTTTATGTATTCAAAAATTTGAATCTGATTTAATAAATCAGAAATTTTTATTAAGAATAGATAGCAAAAGTGCAAAAGAAATTTTAGTAAAAGATGTTAAAAACATCGCCTTGAAATAAATATTTGCTAGATGGCAAGCGATACTATCTGTGTTTGACTTTGATATAGAATTTATTAATGGAGATAAAAACTCCCTTCCTGATTTTCTAACTCGTGAATTTATTGCAGGAAATGAATTCAAAGGGCAGTAAACTCAATCTAAAAAGATTTGAAGGCCAAAGTAGCTAGTCTGAAAGATCAAGTTCTCAAAGACCTCAAAGGTTTTCCTCAAAGCCTGCTAAAAAACAGACCCTTGATAACCTTTCTGTTGAAAGCAAAAAGGATACTTACACAGAAGAAGCGTATCAATTAGAGCTAGAACCAGAATCCTTAAAGGATGAGGTTTTCCCTTTCATTTCTTTTATGACTCAAAGAGTCTGTCCTGTTGAAAACAGGCATTCAAATTTAGAAATCAACGATTTAGCCGTATTCTACACAAGGAATTTTACAACAGTTCCTTATCTTCCTAGAGACTGTGGTTTCTACCTTCATCTCTTAGAAGAAATTGGCTCAATAAAATTTGAACCAATGACTAGAGGAAACAATGAATGGGCTTTTGCCAAAATTACGATACTTAAAGTATTACACCCAGAAGAATGGGATAGGGACTTGTTTATCCTTAAAAAGGGTAAAGAAATAGCTTATAGCTATTATGATTATGTAGATGCTTGGCAACAAGCTTTACTTTATAATAATAGTGTTCGTAGGTTCAGTTGGTTCCTACAGTATATATGTATATATATGTATATATCTATATATGTATATGTGTGTGTGTGTGTGTGTGTGTGTGTGTGTGTGTATGTATATATATATGTATGTATGTATGTATGTATGTATGTATGTATGTATGTATGTATGTATGTATGTGTGTGTACATACATATATATGTATATATATATATGTATATGTATATATATATACCATGAAAGCAGGACCAGACCATACATAATAGAATTCTAAGATGTATGGTCCGGTCCTGCTTTCATGGTATCAGATCCTGTTATTTTCTATGCATTCTAGTATTGTTTAACACAATTTAATCTAATGAATATCATTAGAACAAATAGAGAGGCTGTTAAAAATAGCTTAGAACAGGAATATGACATTCCACGGAACTTATATCTACTTAATAAGTGGACTATGCCTAAAATTAATCCTAGAACCATTTATAAATATGATACTTTTGAAAAAATAGGATTAAAACAGGTAGTAAAAACTACTGAAGAAACCATTTCACTAAATAAAGATGAAATGCTGATCAAATTATTAAACTATTCTGATATTAATAAATATCGCAGAATTTATAAATTCCTACATATAGGATTAGTGCAAGTTGCTTTTAAACCTTTAACATTAGAAGGTTTACCGGAAAATTTTATAGCTGCTTTAAGAGACGCTAGAAACTTAGATTGGAAACAATCTCTCATGGGCTTAATACAGTCCAGTTTGGCCCAAGGCCCAGTCTATTTCAATGTATATCCGAATTTACAATTATCTTTATCAGGTGTTAATATTTTGGATGCATTAACATTAAATGTTAAAACTAATGGGTATAATTATGCCCCTGGATCAAAAGTTATTTGTGTCTGTTATAGAATATATTTTAAGCCATTAATGACTTTGAATCCACATTGCCAAATGGTTGATAAGCCATTAAATGAAACAATTCTTATAGAATCTAATTTTCACAAATCAGAAATCACTACTCGCAGACCCATTAAATGGGAGGAAATTATATTTCCTAATAACTGGATTATAGAAAAAGCAGTTCCAGCTACACCAACTACTCAAAATAATCCAACAAGGATTATCCAAACACCAGAAGGTGACATTGTTATTAATTTTGAAAAACAAAGACTTTTGGATAATATCCCAACATTAAGGTCTTCATATTCAAGACCAAGCTCGTCAAATTATTTTCATATATCTCCAGTTGATAACTCGAGATATTCAATATCAAATATTGAAAGAATTCATAATTCTGATAGTTCTGAATCTAAAGAAGAATCAGATAGAGAATATGAACTCAGAACTGAAAGGGTTAGAAAAATAAATGTTGATAACAATAATATTGCTTCAGGAGTTTATGAAATTCCGGCAAAAATGTCTGCCAGTGAAATGAATTTTACAATATGATTAATAAAAAATCAAAAATTGATTTTAGTCCTGGTTCACAGGTAAGAAAGGAAATCCAAATGGATTTCCAAAAAGATCATTGGAAACCGTTTGGGAAATGGTTTTTTACTAATTTTAATAAAGAAGAAAGAGATATCTTTCAAAAAGAGTTTTATGATGAATTAACTCATAAAAATATTAAAATATCATTTGTATATTGGTTTAAACAAAACCGGTTACAAGGTTTTTAAATCAAATAAAATATTCTTTAATAAAGAATAAACAAAATCAGATTTCTTTTTTAAAAGAAGAAATTAATTTTATAAACATTGATAATGTTTTAAATAATCCTAAATTACAGGAGAAAATTAAATTTATTAATAATGAATTCACTTTAGAAATCTGTAGTAACCATCCCAATGCTTTTTGGAACAGGAAAAAGCATATAGTATCTTTACCTTATGAAGAGGAATTTGATGAAAAATTAATTCCCACTAAAGCAAGACCGTGTCAAATGAATTCAGAATATCTGAATTTATGTAAAGAAGAAATTAGAAGTCTTCAAGATAAAGGTTTAATAAGACCCTCTAAATCTCCTTGGTCATGTACTTCTTTCTATGTTAATAAACATGCTGGAAAAGAAAGAGGTGTACCAAGACTTATAATAAATTATAAACCTTTAAATAAGGTTTTAAAATGGATTAGGTACCCTATACCTAACAAAAAAGATCTTCTTGATAGGCTTCATAATGCCTTAATATTTTCCAAATTTGATTTAAAATCAGGTTATTGGCAAATACAAATTAATGAAAGTGATATTTATAAAACTGCTTTCAATGTACCTTTCGGACAATATGAATGGAATGTAATGCCATTTGGATTAAAAAATGCCCCTTCTAAATTTCAAAATATAATGAATGACATTTTTAATCCTTATTCAGACTTTATAATAGTCTACATTGATGACATTTTAGTATTTTAAAAAAATATTGAAATGCATTTTAAACATCTTGACATCTTTAAAAAAGTTGTCATGCAAAATGGTTTAGTTATATCTATAATTGCACATGTGAGTAATACTCACCCTATATAGCTCCCACTATATTCTTGCACTCTCATGCTATGGAAATATCAAGGACTTTGCTACAAGTATATCAATGTAAATATATTTTAACTAGCTATAATATACAATCACAGATATCGATATAAATAGAGGTTGCCTTTTGTTAACAATAATGAATTAACTATTTGTACGAAATAACTAATAAAGACATATCTTCCTAATTGCCTCTAGGGCATACATCATGCATAACACAAACCATTGAAAACATTAAGCTCTGTTTGCATAAGTACTTTAGTATAGTAGATCTTGGAGAACTCAAGTTCATTTTGGGTTTAGAAGTTGCAAGAAGCAGCGAGGGGATCCATCTATATCAAAGAAAATATGTACTTGATTTATTGGTAGAGTATATTTTTTTAGGTAAAATCATGTTCAACATCAATCTTTATGGACCAGCAAGACTACAATTCAACCAAAAAGCATACATACTACACTAAATATGTAGGAAACTGATAGGCTAGCTTCTTTATTTGACAAACGCTGTGTCTGACATCTTTTTTGCAGTCTATAAACTATTACAACATCTACAAGATCCACATGAGGCACACTTGGTTGCTTTACATAGAATATTGAGGTATTTGAAAGAAAAATCAGCAAAAGGCTTATTTTATTTAACATCACTAGATGTGCAAATAAAGGAAAACATATTCTTATTAGGCCACATGCAAATAGACAAGAAAATCTATTATTGGATATTGTATTTTCATGGTAGAATCTTTGATATCCTGGAAATTGAACAAGCATAACACAATCTCAAGAAGCTCCATAAAAATGCCACATGTAGTAAATAAGATGGTGAGGGAGAAAGTCACCATGCGTGCTCTACTAGGGTTTCTCCCTAAACTTTGATCTTGGGTCTGATTCTTGTTCTTTCTTTTTACGTCCTTAGTTTCTCCTGTGGCTTCTGGTTACGTTTATCATCAAGAAACTATATCTTGAATTAGATGTCCAATGACTCTACCAGCAACCTTTGTGATCTTTTACGATAACCATCAAGAAAAATCTTCTTAACTCTGTTATTCACCATTTCAGCCTGCAGTTTGTTTTTCTTTTATTTTGGGCGGTGACAAGGAAAAACTACTATTTCTCCCTTCTCTTCATCATAGATTCTCTGCTCTCTTACTACTGAAACTAGCATGACAAGCCAATGACTCACCAAACCCTGTTTGCTTCTGCGGCTAAGACGTTAAGAAACCATAATGGTGGCACTCACTGCCACACCATGACAGGTCATGCTTTTACTTCAAGTTTTACGGGCAAGAACTCAAGCAAAGTAGTGATCCCTAACTCTAAAGAAGCTCCATCTTTTGCTGTGATCGTTTCTCATAGGGAGTCTACTGAAATCCCTATCGGTGAAAATAATGGGAACATAGCCTCGGCAAGCATTCTTGATGCTGGAAACGGTTACAAAGCTATCCGAATCCCATTAGAATTCTAAGGATAGAATTTCGTCATGCTAACACTCCGTTATCTGCATATTATCCTTAGCTAAAGGGGATAAACCCTGGAAACACTCGGACATAAAGGCTAAATTGAACTCTATTTGGAATTGCAAGATGGACTGGAAACTTATCTCTTTAGGGAGATGTTTTTTTCACATTATCATGCTCTCCCTAGAAGCTCTTCATAAGGTCTGGACCATAGGAAATCTTAATCACAAACCTAGTATTATGTGTTTCTCGGTATGAAAAGCGGGCTTTGATCTTAAAAAGCATAAATAGACTACTGCGTAGGTATGGATCCGACTATTCAATCTTCCATGGGAATTTTGGGATAAAAGACTCCTTTCAAGTGTAGCTCGGGTAATTGGGGTTCCAATTTAATATGATCGTAATAGTATAAAGGGTGAATTTGGTCACTATGCTATAATCCCCGTTATTGACTTAGCTAACATTGTTATGGATCAAATTAGAGTTGATACAGCTGAAAAAAATCTTTTGGCTTGGTGTTGAGTATGAAAATATCTTAAAATTTTTCACAACCTGTCAATCTATTAGACACTCTTCAGTGGACCGTAGGAGGAATCAGAAGAAAGGGAGCTCAGATTATCCTAGTAATGCCAAATTGTTGGCTGCTGTACCACTAAGACACTTGGGAAAGTGGCGGAGAAGTCTTCTGTTGCTTTGGAAAAGGAGCCTGAACAAAGAGAAGGAAGGAAAGCTATTTCTTGGGCTGATTAAGTTGAGGAAGAGGATAGTGGCACTGAAAATATTTTGGCGGATCCTACTCCTGCTCCTAATACTTTTAGACCCGAAAATATTACCATCCGAGAACCCGTTCCAAGAAGCTCCTTTTGATAATATTTCTACGTCATCAGATTCTGTTTCAGATCCCATTGATATCATTGCAAAAACTTTGTCTATTGCAGACAAGCTCCAGATTGTTTTACCTATAGACAGGCCTATTACAAGTGATGGCATTGAAGTTGATAGCACATCCAATTACTCTATTGAGCAGTAGACAATTCCTGATTCTAGGCCAGACAAGTAGATTTTGGACACTAGAAGTTTTGTAGGAATTGAAAAGAAGAAGGAAAGTAATGTTAAGGCATAGACAACTCTTAACGCTCAAGGGAAGAAGGTGCAGAAATCTTCCCTTAAACGATGATTAAAACCTTATTTTGGAATTGTAGGGGTATTAGTAATAATGATACGCTGAGAATCCTTAGCAATATGATCAAGGACCATCATTCTCAGTTTTTATACCTTGCTGAACCTATGATTATGTTTTCGGATACTAATCCTAGTTTTTAGAGTAAGAATGGTTTTAAGTTCATTGCTCATAATAATAAGCCTCTGCCATCTTTGTGATTACTTCAATCCATTTCCTTCGCGGCTTAGACTACGATCAACTTCTCCTCTAATCAGGTGATATCTTTCCAATTTTCATTTTTAGTATCACTCTATTTCATTGCATGTGTTTATGCGAATAATTCATATGGTTTACGTCGTTCATTATATGTTGATCTTTTAACCCAATTTAATTCTCTTCACGAGAATTGGCTAGTTCTTGGTGATTTTAATGATGTTCTTGGCAGCCATGAAAGAAGGGGTAATTTACCTATTAACACTTTTTGTAGGCAATTTCATAAATTTATTGATGGTTGAGAGCTACAAGAGTTGAATACTGCTTGTCCATTTTTCACCTGGACTAACGATAGAAGAGGGAATCAGAGGGTTGAAAGTCGAATTGATAGGGCCATTGGTTCGATGGATTTCTTTTTCTTCTGGGAGGAATCAAGTTGTTCTATCCTTCCCCACAGCAAATCTAATCATCACCCGCTTCTGGTCACATGTTCCTGTGGGACTCAGAAGGTTTCTCAAATTAGATGCCAATCAATGTGGATCGACCACCCTTCTTTATATTAGGTCATCGCCAATCAGAACGGGAATTTCCCTAATCTTCCCCCCCAACAGTTACTTCAACTCAAGTTGAAAATGCTTAGACCTGTTTTGAAGTGATGGAATTGGGAGGTTTTTGGCCATCTTGATGTCAATATTAGCAATTGTAAGACAGAACTATCGAGATTGCAGAGAGAAATTTCTATTAATGGTATTTCTAATGACCTAAACGATGAAGAATTTGGCCCAAATTTCTTTGGAAACCCAACTCAAATGCAAAGAGGTGTACCTTAAAGAAAAAAGTCACTGCAATTGGCTACACCTTGGTGATAGGAACTCGACAGTTTTTCATCTGTCGGCTTGCTCAAGGAAAACTCATTCGGCCATTATGACTATGAATATTGATGGTACTAGACCATGTGATTAATTATAACTCTAACTTGTTCTCTTTTGATAATCTTAATACTCCAAACATTGAGATTGTTAGACAGATCATCCCTAACCGAGTGACGGGTGGCCACAATGACAACCTTATTCAGAAGCCTTCATTTGAGGAGATTCGTGAGAGTGTTTCTTCTATGAATGGTGATAGTGCGTCAGGTCTTGATAGCTTTACTGGTAAATTTTTCCAACATTTTTTGAGCCTTGTTAGATGTGATGTTTGTAATATGGTGCAGTGGTTTTTCCAAGTGGGTTATATTAGCCCGGGTCTTAATTCTAATTTGATGGTGCTTATACCTAAAAAAGAGGGGGCTATGAATATCGAAAACTTCATACCTATTGTTATGGGTAAACTTTACTTTCAAAATTATCATGAAAGTCATTGCAACATGGCTTGCTATTGTTGCCGAGAGCATCATCTCCCAATCAATTTGGGTTTGTTAGTAATAGAAGCATTCACGAATGTATCGCTTTGGTTTTCGAGGGCGCAAATTCCTTGGTAAAAAGTGTTTCGGTGGTAATCTTGCTATGAAGATTGACATTAGGAAAGCTTTTAACATGATGAGTTAGCCTTTTCTTCTTGAGGTTCTTTGTTCTTTTGGTTTCTCAAAAACCATTGTTAGATGGATAGATAACATTCTATCTTCTACTCATATTTCGGTTTACACTCTAAACGGTCTTAAGAGTTACTTCGCTTGCTCTAGAGGTGTTCGTCAAGGAGACCCCCTTTCTTCTATTCTTTTCGGCCTTGAAGAAGATTTTTTTAGTAGATATTTGAATCACTTGGTTCTTCGTAGTGATATTATCCCTATGCAATACACGCACGGTATGACTCTTCCCTCTCACTTACTTTATGCAGATGATATCCTCCTTTTTTGTAGGGCTTCGATACACAATATGTGAAATATTAAGAAGGCTATCACTTTTTAAGAAGATATTTTGGGTCAAATGGTGAACTGGGCTAAAAAGGAGGTCTTCTTTGGAGATTCGGTAGCTTTTGCCCAACAAACTGAGTTGGCTTCGGTTACTAGGGTTCGTATTGGTCCCCTTCCTTTCAAATGCCTTGGAGTGCCCCTATTTAGAGGTAAACCTAAAGCCACACATCCTCAACCTCTTTTGGATGGTACTTTATCCAAATTCACCAGGTGGAAAGGGAGTGCGCTATCAATGGCTAGTAGAATGACCTTGATTAAATTTGTTATCTCTAGGGCTCTCATTCCCTCTTTTATTGTGTATAAATGACCCGTCTCGTTGCTGAAAACTATCACAAAAGCATTAAGAAATTTCCTTTGGTCTAGGTGTATTGATGTGCGGAAACTTGTTGTTGTCCCATGGTCCCTTTATATGACTACTTTTAATGGTGGAGGGCTTGGAATCAAGAATTTTATCACCATGAATGATGCGTTGCTTGGTAAGAGTGCTTGGGCAATTTTATGCAAAAATTCTCTTTGTTATGAGACACTCAAAGCGCGATTCTTTAATAAAGCTGGCATGACCTGTATGGTTGTTAACTCCTTGATTTAGAGCTCGGTTTCCTTGGTATTCTCTAAGATCCGAGATAATGTCACTTGGTTTCCCCGTGTCAATTCCTCTTTAAATTTCTAGAACAAGAATTGGATCTCACAACCAATTTTAGAACAGCTGCATCTCGGGTTGCAAGTGAAGCGTACTCTAACCGATTCCATATCTCGCTATTGGTATGATGACACATGGCATCTTCCAAAGTTGCCAATTGCCATTCAAGATCAAATCTACAACATTCAGCTCTACGAGGGATCAAATTTCTGTTTATGGCGTCCAGCGAGCATGGGCATTTTTTCTATCAATCTGTTTTATAGATGGTTATCTGGGGAGATGACTAGTTTGCAGACTTACAGATTCATTTGGAGCAGGCGTATTCCTCCATCACATTCTTTCCTACTCATGGTGTGCTCTCCAAAAAGGGATGGTTATTGTCTCTAAATGTATTTTATGTAACTCTAATTTTGAATCATTGCAACATATCTTCATGAATTCCAATTTTTCGAAACAATTATGGTTGGGAAAGGATCGTTTGTTTCGCAGGGACATTAACGCTAATGACACTTTGTGGGAGCTCTTTGCTTAAGGGCTTTGCAAAGATTCTCTTCACAAATTTCCATCCTTTGGCAAAGTGCTTGGGTGAATCTTTGATGGATCGTGTAGAAGACCAGGAATGATTACATCTTCGAGGATAAGAAACTGAACATTCTGATCGCAAGATTTTGGCTACACTCATTTCGATAGGCTTATATTCGGTAACGGTGCCAAAAACCTTGTTCCCCACTTTTCTACCGACAAGATAAGAAGTTCAAAATACGAACAGGTGTTGTCAACACTGCTTATCAAATAGAAAAATGGTGACCACTGCAAGTATACAATTTTGATGTAGTTTCAAAAGATATCATTCCCATAGGGAAGGGATTTGGATCTAAAGACTAACTAGAGTTACAAGGTAAACAAAAATAGGGAATTTTATTGGAGGGGTTGGATGATAGATGGATGAATGGATAGATTTATGAACAGACTAGAGAAGATGTAAAATATAAAGATATTCTCTAAGAATAAGTTTAACAGAGAAAGACATGCAAAATCATCAAGAATATTTTGTACACTAGATAACTTCAACAAATACAGTTCTAAACGCCCTAATATTCAATAATTCACCGCAGAGCAACACATGAGATGACTTTTCTAAGTCTAGGGTAAACGAATTATGACACTTATAAGAACGTGGATAACAATATTACTATCCTTAGTACGAGTCGCTCTCACATAGCCATATTTAGCAAGTTACCATTTAAAAAATGTTGGATCACTAAACAGCATTATAATCACAGATCTAGTGATTATACACAATCTTGTTAACTCCGAAATCACTCTTAAAGTTAACTCGAAAGCATATAACTTGATTAATATAAATGACACAAAATGAATTACTCGTTATGACACGTGGACATGTCATAAATTTCGAAATAGAAAGTATAAGCAGAAACAAAGTAAAGTTGTAAGGTATGCAAGTGAAAGCTAAAGTTGATCAAACCGTATCCACTCTTTAATGGGAGTATCAATTCCCACAATTCTTGCGACTACTTTGAATTCAGTCTCGACTCATACATGTTCACCACTTTTCTACTGATAAGTTTAATAACTTATTCGCAAGATTATGGCTATACTCATTTCGAAAGGCTTTTCCCCAGTAACGGTGGCAAAAACTTGTTCGTGTTAAAGTATAGGTGTTGTTAATACCACTTATCAAATAGAAAAATGATGATAACTACAAGTGTACAGTTGCGATGTAGTTTTAAAAGATATCGATCCCACAGGGAAGGAACCAGCTCTAAAGATCAACAAGAGAAACGGAACAAAAGGAAATAAAATAAATGATTTTATTTTAGTTGGGTAGGATGGGATATGATCGTGGATAAATGTATATAGATCAGAGTAGAATAAATCAGTATAGATTATCCCAACGAACAAGTATAGCAAAGAAAACATGCAAAATCAACAAAAAATATTACGTACACTAGACTAATTTAACAAATTCGATTCTAGATAGATATTCAATTATTCACCGTAGAGCAACACATGAAATGACTTTTTTAAATCTAGTGCAAATGAATTAAGACGATTATATAAACCTGGATAACAATACTACTATGCTTAGTACGGGTCGCTCTCACATAGCCATATTTTGCAAGTTACCATTCCAAAAATGTTGGCTCACTAAATAGCGTTATAATCATAGATCCAGTGATTATACACAATCTCTTTAACCCTGAAACTACTCTCAAAGTTAACTCAAAAGCATATAACTTGATTAATATAAAAGACTCAACACGAAATACACATTTTGACACATAGACATATCATAAACTTCGAATAAAAAGTATAAGTAGAAAACAAAGTAAAGTTATAAGGTTTACAAGCGAAAGCTAAAGTTGATCAAACCGTATCCACTCTTTAATGGGAGTCGTCAATTGCCACAATGCCTGCGTCTACTTTGAATCCGATCTCGACTCGTACAGAACCTCCGCTAGGATGCTATTCTTTGTGAACATTGAACAAACGAATATTGAAGAATGAAAAATTTTATTGATAAGTGATTTGCAATTACACTTATACAACAATCGCTCGAATATGTAGAGAAATCTAGTGATCGAAATAGGTTTTGAATCACTTATACATTTTCTCGCTAACTTAGAACGAACAAACTCTACACGCTTTTTCTCTCTATCTAAACACCATATATGCCACTCTCACTCTCTCTAACACCCATTCCCCGAAATTGTTGAGGTTTGGAGCCCTATTTATATATTATGAAGGGGTTACTTCTATCCATACAAAGAGTTGTATCCATTGGCGTAAGATTGCATCACTTCGTTGTGATTGGTTGAGTTGATTTAATATTATCCACATTGGAAAGGCACCTATTCATGATTGGTTAACTTCCAATAGGTGTCTATTCATTTGATAGTTGATGGTGGTTGATTAATTTTATCCTGCAGTTGAAAGAAGATAGAGTTGACCAAAAATCGTCAAGGTCGCGACCACGAAGTACATGTCACGATCGTGAATACTTAGCTGGTAACTTTCTGTTCCGAAGAATACTAAGTCGCAACCGCGAATGGTTATCGCGATCGTGAATTGTGTTTTTCTTTAGAATCCTTCTTGTAACATCACCGATCTTCAACATCTTCGATCCTAAGCCAAATCTTTAAGTTCCACGCATCTTTTTGCACCTTTTTCACTCTTTGTACATAGAATTCCACTTTAGATCATTTTACTCCCAAGATTTACCTAGTATCTGCATTTGCATAAAAAAACAACTACATACCAGGTGAAATCTCTTATGTGAAGTATAAAAATGACTTAAACTATAGTGTTTAGTGTATAAAATTATAATGGTAATAAGTGTAATTATACACTTATCAGTACAGAACCTCCGCTAGGATGCTATTCTTTGTGAATCTCAAATAAAAGAATGTTGAAGAATGAAAACTTTTTTTGATAAGTGTTTTGTAATTACACTAATACAACAAATGCTAAAATTTGTGTAGAATTTTAGTGATCGAAATAGGAATCGAATCACTTATACATTTTTCTTGCTAAAACTTTGAACGTAGCGAAATCTAGATATTTGCATTCTCTATCTATACACGCATACTATCATTCAATGACTTCGATTCATATTATAACCATGCACCACATGAACTCTCTCCCCCACGAAATCGATTGGTTTTGAACCCTATTTATAGAGTGTGAAGGGTTGCGTCTATCCAAACAAAGAGTCATGTCCATTGGTGAAGGGTTGCATCACTTCAATATGATTGGATGCAAAGATTCATCCTCATCCACAATGGAAAGGCACCTTTTCATGATTGGTTGACTTCCAAAAGTTGTCTTTTCAGTTTGTAGTTGATGGCGGTTGATCGTTTTTATCTGGCGGTTGGTAGTTGAAAACAGATAACCATTAACCGTCACAAGTAGCAATCGCGAATCACATGTCACGATCGTGAATAATGATTTGTAACTTTTTGTTTATGAAGAGCAACAAGTTGCAACCGCAAATGGGTGTCACGATTGTGAACCATGCTTTTCTTCATAATTCTTCTTTGCGACTTTGCCAATCTTTGACAACTCCGATGCTAAGCGAAATCCTTGTATTCCATACATCTTTTTGCATCTTTTTCACTCTTTTTATATAGAATTCCACTTTTGATCATTTTACTCCCAAGATTTACCTGGCTTCTACATTTGCATAAAAAACAACTACATACCACTTGAAATCTTTTATATGAAGTATAAAATGAAAAAAATCCATATCATTTGTTGATTGAAAATGTCATGATAATAAGTGTAATTATACACTTATCACACCCCCACACTTAACTTTTGTCTTGTCCTCAAGATAAACACAACAAAAGTGTATAAATTAGTATTCAAGTTCGTACGTCATTTGGCGAAAGACTATCATAGTGAGTATCACATTCCCACATTGCCTAAAATTCAAGTAAAAGTTGAAATTTCCCAAAAATTAGAAATGTGAAATTTATATAGTCTAGTTGCATACATTTGCTCTTAATGGAGAGTCAACCGAATTGCGTCTTCATATAAGTGTTATATGCTTACTTGAATATTTCCTTCTCTCAAGTATAATAAAAAGGTATAAAGGATAAAAGGAGCACACTTTGGAAAGTTTGATCTCAAGGCATTTTTAGGTAACCTAGGATGATAAAAACTCTTAGTTGTTGCATTTTATGCTTCATACCACTCTCCCCTTTTTTTAGTGGTTGCATTTTATGCTCCATACCACTTTCTCTTTTCATTTTTTAAGCATATGTTTTTTAAGTACAGATTTGTACTTTACACCCATTTTTTGTGCTATGCTACTTTTTCTTTTTTTCACTCATTGAATGGTTGCAGTTTCTGCTCTGTACAATTCGTCACCTTTTGCATAACTCATTGGTTATCCTCTCTTTCTTTTGATTTTTTTTTCTCAATACCCTCATCCTTTATTGATCACTTTCAAAGTATTATGGCTATAGTTTCCCAATACTTTAAACTCACTCAATACTTATAGGACGTATTTGAAAATAGCATATAAAACTCATAGTAAGAACACTATTAGATATTACTCCACTACTAACTTATCGGTAGTATTAAACTAAAACTATATAACTTGTACTAATTCATGTTGCATTGAAATATATATCGAAACTTACTTGGAATGTTGCATTTGAATGTTCCTCACAACTCATCCTTGCCAAAGGCTAAATGTTGTGCCAAAAAGCGCTCACGCTCTCAACATGCGCTCAAACTCGAAACATTTTGTTCGAAGTTTGCACTAACATCAAATTTGAAATACCTTACACTCCCAATAACCTTAGAACAAATATTAGTATAGGTATGGGCATGGATAATGTATAAATAACACAAAATCAAGAAAACATTTCATATTCTTCAATTTTTTTCATTTTATGTAATTTTTCATGCTTAAAATCATTCTATTTCTTATTTGAAAGATGCCAATTTTCTCCCGAACTACGTGTAATTGGCATGCACAAGCTAGAAAGAAAACTCAATGATTAAGCAAGAAAAATATGTTAATAACATATATAAATACTTAAAAACTAAAAACAAAAACAAAAATAAATAATTCTTTGTATATAAATATAATTGCCCAATCTCTAGCAATTTAATCTCTAGAACGCACTTGTCTTCCCCGGCAACGGCGCAAAAAAATTGATCGCAAGATTTTGACTATACTCTTTCCGATAGGCTTATATTCAGTAACTGTGCCAAAAACCTTGTTCCCCACTTTTCTACAGACAAGATAAAAAGTTCAAAATATGAACAGGTGTTGTCAATATCGCTTATCAAATAGAAAAATGGTGACAACTACAAGTATACAGTTTCGATGTAGTTTTAAAAGATATCGATCACACAGGGAAGGGATTCGGTTCTAAAGACCAATTAGAGTTACGGGGTAAACGAAAATAGGGAATTTTATTGGTGGGGTTGGATGATAAACGGATGAATGGATAGATGTATGAACAGACTAGAGAAGATGTAAAATATAAAGATATTCTCTAAGAACAAGTTTAGCAGAGAAAAACATGCAAAATCATCAAGAATATTTCGAACACTAGATAACTTCAACAAATACGGTTCTAGAAGCCTGATATTCAATATTTCATAGCAGAGCAACACATGAGATGACTTTTCTAAGTCTAGGGTAAACGAATTATGACACTTATAAGAACCTGGATAACAATATTTCTATGCTTAGTACGGGTCGCTCTCACATAACCATATTTAGCAAGTTACCATTCCAAAAATGTTGGATCACTAAATAGCGTTATAATCACAGATCTAGTGATTATACACATTCTTGTTAACCCGTTAAATCACTCTTAAAGTTAACTCGAAAGCATATAACTTGATTAATATAAATGAGGCAAAATGAATTACTCGTTATGACACATAGACATATCATAAATTTCGAAATAGAAAGTATAAGCAGAAAACAAAGTAAAGTTGTAAGGTATGCGAGTGAAAGCTAAAGTTGATCAAACCGTATCCACTCTTTAATGAGAGTCATCAATTCCTGCAATTCCTGCGTTTACTTTGAATTCGGTCTCGACTCGTACAGAACCTCAGCTAGGATGCTATTCTTTGTGAATCTCGAATAAAAGGATGTTGAAGAACGAAAATTTTTATTGATGAGTGCTTTGTAATTACACTCATACAACAAAAGCTCGAATTTGTGTAGAATTATAGTTATCGACTATCATTCAATGCCTTCTATTCATGCCATAACCATGCACCACATGCACTCTCTCCCCTACGAAATTGACTGGTTTTGAACTCTATATATAGAGTTTGAAGGGTTATGTCTATCTAAACTAAGAGTGGTATGCACTAGCGAAGGGTTGCATCACTTCAATATGATTGGATGCAAAGATTCATCCTTATCCATACTGGAAAGGAACCTTTTCATGATTGGCTGACTTCCAAAAGGTGTCTTTTCGATTAGCAGTTGATGGCAGTTGATCGTTGTTATCAGGTGGTTGGTAGTTGAAAAGAGATAACCATTAACCGTCACAAGTCGTGACAGCGAATCACATGTCGTAATCATGAATAATGATTTGTAACTTTCTATTTATGAAGAGTAACAAGTCGCGACCACGAATGGATGTCACGATCGTGAACCATGCTTTTCTTCATAATTCTTCTTTACAACTTTGCCAATCTTTGACAACTCCGATCCTAATCCAAATCCTTGTATTCCACGCATCTTTTGGCATATTTTTCACTCTATTTATATAGAATTCCACTGCTGATCATTTTACTCCCAAGATCTAGTTTCTGCATTTGCATAAAAAACAACTACATACCACGTGAAATCTTTTATATGAAGTATAAAATGAAACAAACCCATATCGTTTATTGATTGAAAATGTCATGATAATAAGTGTAATTATACACTTATCACATCCCCACACTTAACTTTTTCCTTGTCCTCAAGGTAAACACAACAAAAGTGTAGAAATTAGTATTCAAGTTCGTACCTCATTTGGTGAAAGACTATCATAGTGAGTATCACATTCTTACTTTGCATAAAATTCAAGTAAAAGTTTGAAATTTCCCACAAATTAGTAATGTGAAATTTATATAGTCTAGTTGCATACCTTTGCTCTTAATGGAAAGTCAACCGAATTGCGTCTTCATATAAGTGTTATATGCTTAATCGAATATTTCCTTCTCTCAAGTATAGTATAAAGTATAAAGGACAAAAGGAGCACACTTTGGAAAGTTTGATATCAAGGAATTTTTAGGTAACCTAAGATGCTTAAAACACTTGTAGTGGTTGCATTTTATGCACCATACCACTCTCCGCTTTTTTTAGTGGTTGCATTTTATGCTCCATACCACTTTCTCTCATCATTTTCTTTTCTTTTAAGCATATGTTTTTTAAGTATAGATTTGTACTTTACACCCATTTTTCATGCTAAGCTACTTTTTCTTTTTTTCCACTTATGGAATGGTTGCAGTTTCTACTCCATGCCATTCCTCACCTTTTGCAAAACTCATTGGTTATCCTCTCTTTCTTTTGATTTTTTCTCTCAATACCCTCATCCTTTATTGATCACTTTCAAAGTATTATGGCTATAGTTTCTCAATACTTTAAACTCACTCAATACTTATAGGACGTATTCGAAAATAGCATATAAAACTCATAGTAAAAACACTATTAGATATTACTCCACTACTAACTTATCGGTAGCATTAAACTAAAACTATAAAACTTATACTAATTCATGTTGCATTGAAATATATATTGAAACTTACTTGGAATGTTGCTTTTGAATGTTACTCACAACTCATCCTTGCCAAATGCTAAATGTTGTGCTAAAAAGCGCTCACACTCTCAACATGCGCTCAAACTCGAAACATTTTGTTCGAAGTTTGAACTAACATTAAACTTGAAATACCTAACACTCACAATAACCTTATGACAAATGTTAGTATATGTATGGGTAAGGATAATGTATAAATAACACAAAATCAAGAAAAATTTTCATATTCTTCAATTTTTTTCTTTTTTTTTTAATTTTTCATGCTTCAAATCGTTCTATTTCTAATTCGAAAGAGGCCAAATTTTGTCCCGAACTAAGCGTACTTGGCATTCACATGATAGAAAGAAAACTCAATGAATAAGCAAGAAAAATATGTTTATAACAAATATAGATACTTAAAAAATAAAAATAAAAATAAAAATAAATAATTCTTTTTATATAAATATAATTGCCCGATCTCCAGCAATTTAATCTCTAGAATGCACTTACCTTCCCTGGTAACAGCGTCAAAGACTTGATCGCAAGATTTTGACTATATTCGTTCCGATAGGCTTCTATTCGATAACGGTGCCAAAAACCTAGTTCTCCACTTTTCTACCGACAAGATAAAAAGTTCAAAATACGAATAGGTATTTTCAATACTACTTATCAAATAGAAAATTGGTGACCACTGCAAGTATACAGTTTCGATGTAGTTTTAAAAGATATCAATCCCACAGGGAAGGGATTTAGTTCTAAAGACCAACTAGAGTTAGGGGTAAACAAAAATAGGGAATTTTATTGGAGGGGTTGGATGATAGATGGATGAATGGATAGATATATGAACAGATTAGAGAAGATGTAAAATATAAAGATGTTGTCTAAGAACAAGTTTAGCAGAGAAAAACATGCAAAATCATCAAGAATATTTCGTATATAAGTTAACATCAACAAATACAGTTCTAGACACCCTAATATTCAATAATTCACCGCAGAGCAACACATGAGATGACTTTTCTAAGTCTAGGGTAAACGAATTATGACACTTATAAGAACCTGGATAATAATATTACTATGCTTAGTATGGGTCGCCCTCACATAGCCATATTTAGCAAGTTACCATTCTAAAAATGTTAGCTCACTAAACAGTGTTATAATCATAGATCCAGTGATTATACACAATCTTGTTAACCCCGAAATCACTCTTAAAGTTAACTCGAAAGCATATAACTTTATTAATATAAATGACGCAAAACGAATTACTCGTTATGACACATAGTATAAGCAAAAAACAAATTAAAGTTGTAAGGTAGCAAGTGAAAGCTAATGTTGATCAAACTGTATCCACTCTTTAATGGTAGTCATCAATTCTCGCAATTCCTGCGTCTACTTTGAATTCGGTCTCGACTCGTACAGAACCTCCGCTAGGATGCTATTCTTTGTGAATCTCGAATAAAAGAATGTTGAAGAACGAAAAATTTTCTTGATAAGTGCTTTGCAATTACACTCATACAACAATCGCTTGAATTTGTGTAGATTTATAATGATCGAAATAGGAATCGAATCACTTATACATTTTTCTTGCTAAGACTTTGAACGTAGCGAAATCTAGATATTTTCGCTCTCAATCTATACACGCATACTATCATCAATGCCTTCTATTTATGCCATAACCATGCAACACATGCACTCTCTCCCCCACGAAATTGACTAGTTTTGAACCCTATTTATAGAGTGTGAAGGGTTGTGTCTATCCAAATGAAGAGTCGTGTCTATTGGCAAAGGGTTGCATCACTTCAATATGATTGGATGCAAAGATTCATCCTCATCCACAATGGAAAGGCACCTTTTCATTATTGGTTAACTTCCAAAAGGTGTCTTTTCGGTTGGCAATTGATGGTGATTGATCGTTGTTATCTAGCGGTTGGTAGTTGAAAAGAGATAACCATTAACCGTCATAAGTCGAGACCGCGAATCACATGTCGCTATCGTGAATAATGATTTGTAACTTTCTATTTATGAAGAGTAACAAGTCACGACCGCGAATGGGTGTCACGATCGTGAACCATGCTTTTCTTTATAATTCTTCTTTGCAACTTTGCCAATCTTTGACAAGTACGATCCTAAGCCAAATCCTTGTATTCCACGCATCTTTTTGCACCTTTTTCACTCTTTTTATATAGAATTCCACTTTTGATCATTTTACTCCCAAGATTTACCTAGTTTCTGCATTTACATAAAAAATAACTATATACCACGTGAAATCTTTTATATGAAGTATAAAATGAAACAAAACCATATCGTTTATTCATTGAAAATGTCATGATAATAAGTGTAATTATACACTTATCACATTCATCACTACCTACGGAGTCTGTGGGCTTCCATTTGTGAATTTAGCAAGCTTGGCAAAGGCCATGTGAGAAACTCGACCTCGGAACTCAGCATTTTGACGAACCTCAATAGTACCCCCCCACCCCCGTCGGACAAGGGCACCTTTGATTACTCCTATCTTCTGGTCTCCTCCAATGAGTGGATGGATCAAGGTTAATATCGATTCTTCTGTCACCAATAATCAAGTTGGTTGTGGTGGTGTGTTTCGCGACGTGGTCAACTGTTTCCTTGGTGGTTTCACCTTTAGAATGACAACTTGACATGCTTTCCTAGCCGAACTCAATGAGGCTATTGTTGCCATTAACGCAGCAATTGATAGAGGGTGGTTTCGTTTATGGTTTGAGAGTGACTCCACTTATATGGTCCATACCATTCTCACGAGAAATAGAAGAGTGCCATGGAATATTTTTCGAGATTGGAGTAATTTCTTTCACAACATGGAAAACTTGGAGCTAAAGGTGACGCACATCTATCGTGAAGGGAACAAAGTTGCTGATATATTAGCTAGCCATGGTAGAGAAAACGTTGATTTCAAATGGTGGGAAAATGTCCCCACCTTTTGCTATGAGGTTTATTTTCATAATCTGAGTGACCGAAGCCTATTTCGGCTCACTTAACCACCAAACTTTTTTGTATTTTTTCTTTCAATTTAATAAAAAGGGGTGGGAGTTTTGTAGGCAAGAGGAGAAACCAACCTAGTTGGGGACTCCGGCCCGAAATTTTCTCCCATCCCAACCTTTTAGCTTTCGAAAAGTCACATTGCCTTCTTAGGAGTTTTTCAAAAAAAAATCTCAAGAAGCTTCACCAAAGCTGAATAAAAAAAGTCACATCAACCACTGCTACAGATATTCAGTCGATTTTTTTACCTTTTCAAAGACTAGAAAGTTACTCACACAATTCTAGCTATGTTGTTTTGTGACAATACATCAGCTATACACATAGCAAAGAACATAGAATTTAATGAAAGAACCAAACACCTTAACATAAACCGTCACTTCAAAAGATCAAAAGTTCGAGAGAAAGTCAGTCACCTTATGACTGTTTCTGCTCACAACCAGGTTGCAGACTTGTTTACAAAATCTCACTACAAGTAACAGAGACATTTTTTACAACACTTTGTATGTCACTATAATTGTTGTCACAGAAAATTAATATTTGTTACAATAAAAGTAATATCGTCACAAAAATTTGTATTGTGAAATTTTATTGTAAAATTGTTACATATAATAGAGTTTTTGTGACATTATTTTTAGAATCGTAACTACTAATTTTTTGTGACAACTTAAGTTGTAACCGATAAATTAGAAAATATGACAATAAAAATTTCAGCATCACTAAAATTTATTTCTGACAACATAAAAGCTTGTTACAAAAAAACTATTATTCTTGTGACAATAATTTTAATTTGAAATAGAAACTATGTTTGTTACAACTAATGGTTGTCACTGAAATTATCCAATATGTGACAATAAAAGTTTTACTATCACAAAAACGAGATTTGTAACAACATAAAGAGCTTGTTACAAAAAAGTAATTATATTTGTGACAATAATTTTTGTTTGAAACAAAAATATGTCTAATGATTGTCACTAAACACATATTCTATATGTGACAATAAATTAAGAACCGTCACAAAAACCATATGTGTGACAACATAAAAAAAACTTGTTATAAATAAATTATTAGTTTTGTGATGATAAATTTAACTTGAAACAAAAAATACTTCGGTGACAATTTATAGTTCTGACTAAAAATATTCAATATGTTACAATAAGTATTTTGTTGTCACTGAAGTGTGACAACATTCCAAACTTGTCACGAAAAATTGTTTGTAGCAAAAAATGTATTATTTGTTATCAAATTTGTCTTATCATATAAATTATTTGCGTGACAACATAAAAACTTTGTTGTGGATAATTTTTTATGAGGGAAAAATATAACTTTAAACATATTTTTGTGATAATTTTTAGACAAAGTTACAAAAGGTACCAAAAAATTATAACAATTATGCAATTATTTTAGAAAATGTATAAAAAAAGTTAAAACTTATATTAGAATTTTATGAAATTTATAAAAAAATTATGAGGGCATATATGTCCTATGAAAAGCCATAGGTTATATGGTAAGTTATACAAAAGGTGTAAGATAGGTATATGTTTTGTACAGAGTTAAAGAAAACTTTTAATTATAAATAAGTATAAAAGATGTACATGAATAAGAAAGTTATATGTTATTAAAGGTATAGAAAAATTGTAAGAAAATAATGATTTATATGAAAAATTATATAAAAGTTACAAGAAAGCTACAAATTCTATGAAAGATAAAAACTATATATAAATGGTATAGGAAAGTTATATAATATGTAATATGAAATTTTATAGAAAGTGTATAAGGTATACGATAGTTAAATGAAAGTCACTAAAAAGTATATGATGTATAAGAAAATTATAGGTTATTTGAAAAATTATTGAAAATTCACATATGAAAGGTATAAAAAAAATTATATAATTTTTAAGGTGTTGTGAAATATTATAGAAAAAAATACATGAAAATAATAAGAAAATTAAAATTTAGGGTGTCTGACACATTTGAATTTAACCTTAAATTATTAACTATTTATTCTTATACCTTACCGAACCCTAAACTATTATTAACCCCTAACCGTTAGCTTGAAACTATTAACTTTATAACTAATATTATATTTACTTTTATTTATAGTTCTTAATAATAAATTTTTTTAATATTCTTATAGTTATTAATTATTATACTTAAACTATGCAATTTTTATTAAGAATATTAATGACAATAGTAACTATTAAATTATAATTATTTATTTTTATTAATTAATTATGATTAGTTTTATGTATTAATACTTTCCACTGAACAAATCCGAAATGAAATTAATGAACTTGAAACAACTTGGTAAAACAAATTAAAATTAAAAAGATTATTCTAAATAAAAATGTAATTTGAAACATTGAAAAACTAATAATGAAACGAGATTGAAAAAGCACCGAGGGAAAATCACAATTCAATTTTCATTTGAGTCCAAAGTATGAAACCCTATTTTTCTCTCTTTGTCAAAATCCGTGCTCCGTATCTTCTATTTGCTTCCGCCGATAGGCTCTTTCTGAATCATCTATTTATTGTCATCGCATTCACAAATGCCTTTCAGATGGAGCGATAGCGCAAATGTCCTCTCTTCAACCCGGCTTTCGATTCGTTGTTCTACAGTGTATTTTTCTCATCCCGGAGCTTTCTCGTGGATAGATTTTTTGCTTTGGTATAGGGTAAGACAGTCATTAATGATGATTGATTCAACTCTATAGTCCTCAAAGGTGAGCTAAGCTCTGAATTTCTGCATACTTTCGAAATTATAACCTTTGATTTTCCCAATCTGTCATCGATTTTTGAAAATTTAATTGAGATTTATGAATAGGAGGAAGTCAAGCAGATGCAAATGCCATCGGCGATTATCACTCTTTCCTTCCCCGTTCAGCTCCAATTCCAAAATTGTTGAGTTGATTTGAAATTTTTTCACTTTGTTCGGTTTATATCAGGGTGGGCTAGCACTCTCATTAGATTCGACCTGTTTGGTGTTTGTTAGTTGCCAATCTGTTGTTTCTGTGCTGCGTTACAACTCTTATTGATTTTATTCTTGGTTTTCCTGCAATATTGAGTTTTTTAGGAAACTTATGCTTACGTTCATCTCCTTCCTAGGTTAGTTTCAGCGACTATTATGTTGTCGTCTCCTTCATAAAATCATAATCTAATAGGATTTTCATTTGACATTGTGAAATTAGAAGCCTGGTTGTATAAAC
>CATIWQ010562196.1:0-15315 GCA_949673415.1 Euphorbia schlechtendalii | reverse complement strand
TGAATGACCAAAGAGCAAACAAATGATTTTATAAAGGCCTGAAATCTTAAAACGACTTAAGGTTTCACAAATATTTAAATCGCAAAATTTCTTTTGAGGAAACTTGCATAAATCGATTGATTAAAAACTCAGTTTCTAATTGAGAATCTCTTTTGAAAAATAATTTTCCAAGAAACAACAATCAATCTAGCAATATACAGAAAACATGCAAATACTCAAAATCACAAAGAAGCCAACTTGCATGCGATTTACAGATTTATCAGGAATAGAAAACATGCGCTCTAATGCCATATGTAGCGAAACCATAAACAGTAAAAGCAATCACAAGAACACATTAATTTTTTAATTATTTCCCTCGGTTTGGACTTACATTACATGCCAAATACTATGATGAGGTAAGAGAGAATGCTTTATTAGTTGCTCAATGACCAAAGGAGAAGAGTACAAAATATTTAACCCTAAAGAACCCTAAACCAAACCTAGAAAACTATACTAACGCTTAAACACAAGCAAAGCATACAAAAAATCAAAATATCATTCACAATCACAACTAACTTCTAAGCAGGAAGGAGGTATTTATAACCTTTGACAGGAAGTGAGTTACAGGTAACCGCCTTACCATCTCACCCTCTAAGAATCCATCATAAATGCTTAATATTCAAGCCATTTGATTATAATAGAAAGAAGATCAGGTAATGAAGATTTTGAAGGGAGTTGAAGAGAGTAAAGAAAAGGAGCTCAAAGGACTTAAATAGAGTTGATGAAGAAACCCTAGAGGCATTTAATCTTATATATACCTTACAAGTGGGCTTCTGAATACATACTGAGTCTTTAAAGGAGTAAGCTTACAACATAGCTTAAAAGCGGGTTTACAACTTAGGCATAAATGGACATGCTAATATAAATTACATTAACCCAATCTAAAACTTGACAAGAGATTAATAAAAACAGAGAATGACGAAGATTGACTCGTATATACAATCTCGTTAGCCAATTTTTCATCAAGAAATAGAGAAAAATTTAAAAATGTTATATATTTTTTTGGACATTTATAGTATTATATCATTTCATTTTACAAAATTATTGTGAAATTGTGTTAGTTCATAATAATTTATGATCATTTATAAATGGTGATCAATAAATTTTGATATCATTTATTTTTCTTTAAATGCAAATGCCAAATAATGTTTGGGATTAATAATTTGATGTGGTAGGATCTAGGAATGTTGAATCTACAAGACAACAACAGGTAAGATGGGCTTAATCGAGGTCGTTGGCATAGCCTCTTCCGATAAAGTCAGCCATTGATCAATTGGAATTTGAAGATAGAAATGCGGATAATTATTTAAATCTAAGCTCTTTGGTGAGTTCTTGTATAGAGGAGATGGTGGAGAAGCCTAACAATGCCATGCACTAACAGTAGGAATCTGGTATCTAACTGGTATGAAGAATAAAAAATATCAAAAGTAGTAAGAAAGTGGTAGGAAATTGGTATTGAAATTAAAACAGTAGGAATCTGGTATCTAACTGGTATGAAGAACAAAAAATGTCAAAACTAGTAAGAAAGTGATTGGAAACTGATATTTAACTGGCATTTAGCTTGTAATTTTCTGCATCTTATTAGAATCTGGTAGGTAACTAGTATTTAAGTTGTATTAGCTTGTAGTTTTTTGCATTTTGTTAGAATCTAGTATCTACCACTTAAATACTAGTTACCTACCACTTTGAGAAGTTTCCCGTAATCCTCAATTTGGTAAAAATGCACAAGTGTGCTCCCTAGATGGTAAGTGTCAGCTTCTGATTGAAGAGTAAAATAAAAAAAGTGACATATTTGAAAAGTCAAACCAACAAAATCTTTCGTAGCTTACTCTCAAAATTGTTCTGATTTTCTCATCGGACATTTCTTTTAGTCTTTCCAATTCATCTTCCCTTTCTTCTACTCTTCTCCGATACAAATTAGAAACTAAAACTTCAAGATCCAATGGAAGTCCCCGAGCATAAGCAATGGCCCACACGAAAGCTCTGAATACCCTTTCCGAGGCGCTCTTTGTTTAAAGGCGTGGAAACTGAAGAGTTGAAGGGATTCATCGAGATTTAACTTCTCGACTTCATATATCTTCTCACCCACATAATCGAGCAAATGCCTATCTCTGCTTGTCATTATAATTCTACTCCCTGAACAAAAATCAACACCCTTTCGCGTTACGAATTTTATCTGACTTAAATCACTAACATCATCAAGAACAAAAAGGAATTTCATCATTGAGCGCTTTCGTCTGATGAAAGTCGATGATATCATAATAGAATTACCTACTTTGAAATTTCCCGCCCCCGTTAATTGGGGAAGGATTTCATTTTGTAGAATGTTTATGCACCTCTCGGATTTCTCCCTTATATTTTCGACGAAGCAGTAACTTTCGAATTCGTTGCAAATCCGATCAAATATTGGGCGAGCAATAGTTGTTTTGCCAATACCTCCCAGTCCCCATATCTCGACCATGCACACGTCTTGATGGTGCAACAAGGACATGACGTTTTTAACCCATGAATCGATCCCAACTAGCCCACCATCATAAGAAGACTCACTTATTGTAAGCAAATTAGTTAGTTTTTCCAAAACGTCTCGAGCTCCTTGACTAGTTCAAAGTTAGAACTGGTCAAGCCAAAAAAGATTAATAACGATGACAAGCTTAATCTAAAATATGTGTGGTTCACATTGAAAATAAACATGAATATTGAGTGATATATAACTGGAGTAGATCGCTCACCAATTTACTTACTTAAAATGGCTGGGAATAAACCCGGAGAAAGCAACGGTTTCCATCAAAGCTTTCGTCTATGTTGAGCAAAAGCATCGCCATAAGTTCCGGTCAACTCTCGAACATGAGTTGGATCTATGCCATAGAAAACCGGTACGACTTATTGTCCATGTCTTTCTTTGCACTCGAGGATTTTGACAAGCTCATCCAAACACCATTCAGAATACGCGTAATTTTCCGAGAAAATGACGATTGATGTGAATGATCCTTTGATGATTTGTAAGAGGGACTCCGAGATGTTTTCTCCTCTGTTGAGTTATTCTTCCGCAAAGACATCAACTCCATGATGTCTCAAAGCTTTATGGAGATGGCTGAGAAAATGACCGAGTTTTGGCGTTGACTACAATGTCAGCTTGAAAGAACAATGATGAAAGCAAGGTTAATGAGTTGAACTGGGTGTTGACTTCTTGTCACCTTGATCAATTGGTTTTCCTTGATGGTATCAATCTGAAGTTATTGTAGAAAAGGAATTCTTGGATTTGACAAAAAAAAACAAAGGTGTACATAAATTATTAATATTATGTTCACTTGTTTCTTCATTGTTTTTATATACTTGAATTGATCTTATGTCTTTCTTGCTGAATTAAGGTGGAGACTTTTGCGTACAAAATAGATTTTAATTAGCACTATCGTTGGCTTTAAAGTGAATGTCTTGCACACGGATGACAACGGGTAGGATCCGGACTAGATCCAACTTGGACTTGATCCGAATCCGTTTGAATGTATTAAATCAAAATCCATCCCTGATCTGTTGAATCTATAATTTTAGGATCCAGATTCAATAGATCACATGGATACAGATCTAAAAACGGATTCATGTAATTAAAATTTAATTTTTAGTTTCAACTTCCATATATGTATCTTCACCTTGTTTCAAATAGGTTACATGTTCATTTATTTGTGATCATGCAATTGGAATTGATAGATATAAAATAATATTAATTATCCAATAATTAAGTTCGAGGGAAATAGTAAATAAAAATGTACAATTAGTCTTCAATTATTGATTCAAATCCCATTATAAAATCGAATGCTATATCCGTTTCTTGGATTAGGATCCGACAGATATATAAAAATAAGATGCATATCCTAACTAACGAATTTGGATCCGGACCGGTCCGGATTACAGGATATGAATTCAATGAACAATTAATTTTTTTGCTAACCATGGTCTCATTAGTGGAATTAAATCACTACATTTTGTTCTAATTAATGTTTTTGTTTATAACTTTTGCGTTGTGACGTGTGCAGCTTTTTTTCAAATGTTTTCTTTGTATTAAATAATATTTTGGATTCATTTGAAATGTTCGTTTTTTTTATTTCCACATAAATGATATTACTAATTTTCAGGCTTAAAAACTTAATTTATACTATAAATGATGAATAATTGGCTTACCTTATTTTTTTAATTTTATTTTAATTTTTTCAAATCCAAGAATTGATTCCTTATTCACAATAACTTACATGTCACGTTGATACAATCAAAGAAAGAAACATGCGGTAACGACACAAAGGAAAACCAATTGAACAAAGTGACAAAAAGTCAACGTCTAGTTCAACTAATTAACCTAGTTGTCATCATAATATTGTTCGTTCAAGCTGATATAGTAGTCAACGCCAAGTCTCATCATTTGAAACTGATCTTCCATCCATTTGAATCGGTGCAGCGGTGGTGATTAGGGTTAACCGCCTAGGCAGCCACCCCCCTGAACATCGGAAACATGAAAAACCATGAAGTTTTTATTACTTTTCGAGGTTCAGATGTCCGTGTTGGTTTTCTTAGCCATCTCCATGAAGCTTTGTCACGTCATGGAGTTGATATCTTCGTGAAGCAAGAACTCGAGGGAGGAAAAATCATTGAAGAATCATACACATCAGTTATCATTTTCTCGGGAAATTATGTGTATTCTGATGGGTTTTTGGATGAGCTAGTGAACAAATGTAAGGAAAGATATGGGCAGAGAGTCATACTGGTGTTCTATGGTATCGCTCAACATAGACGAGAATTTCTCGATAAGGCGAACCATTGGCGCCATGCTTTGAAGGAAATAGTTGCTGTGTTGGGGTTCGTTTTCAGCCACTTTAAAGTAAGTTAACCTTGTCTCATCCCTTTTCTTTATTTTTTATGGGATACATTTTTTGGGATTTGGAGATTAGGTTTGATTGAATTTTTAGCGCATTCGAAAGTTATTGCTTCAAAAAAAAATTTAGAGAAAAATCTGAGAGGTGCATTGACATTCTACAGATTAAAAATCTTTACCCAGTTAATAGGGGCGGAAAATTTTAAAGTAAGTATTTCTGTTATAATATCATCGTCTTTCATTAGATGAAAGGTCTTGAACAAAGAAAATTTTTCTTGTTCTTGATGATGTTAGAAATTTTAATTAGATAAAATTCATAGCAGGAAAGGGTGTTAGTTTTAGTTAGTAAAATTACTGTGACAAGCAGAGATAGGTACGTGACATATGACACTGAGACAATAGATATCGGGGAATCTCTTCGACTCTTTGGTTTTCAGGCCTCGGAAAGGATATTCGAATATTCGGGAAGGACTATGAATTATGCTCAGAGGCTTCCATTGGCTCTTGAAGTCATAATGATAGTTCTTCATGGTTTAATAAAGTACGGTATGGTATGGTACAGTGCAGTGTGGTTCTTTTAAAATTTTGTGTTTGGATAGATAGTATGACATGGTATGGTTTTTATAAAATTTAGTTTCATTTCAAGGAGAGCCACCAAATCTGTGATTCTATTTTCATGGTTTTTGGAATCATGAAAAAACCATGAGAAAACCATACCATGAAAATAACCATACAACCAAACAAGTGAATTTAAGTTATAACCATATCATATCATGAAAAAACTATGAACCAAATAAGGCCTTTGGTTCTAATTTGTACCGAAGAAGTGTGTAGAAGATTGGAAAGACTAAAAGACACGTCCGATGATAATATCGGAATAGTTTTGAGAGTAAGTTGTGAAAGAGTCAATAAAACTGAGAAGGAAATAATTCTTTATATTGCTCGCTTCTTTATTAAGGAAGATAAAGATCGTGTTATAGTATATTGAATGTTGCGGGATCAAAGTTGAATTTAGAAAACAACAAGTCAGACAGTTTCTAATTAAATAGTATGAAAGATCAAAATGTGTTGTTTAAAACCAAAATATGTAATTTCTATAAAAGTTTGTGAAAACAATTTATTAGGATAATAACTTGAAAAGCAATACAAACATGCCCTTACTACAATGAGGCAAGTACATGTTCTTCGACTCATTTTGTAATCCATCTTTTATGTTAGTTTTTCGTTTGTTACTATTAGGGGACTAAGGTAGTAGAAGGCGTATCGTTAGACGTGTACAAAATTAGGCGAATTGGATTAAAAACCAATTAACCATCTTCGAAAGATAATTTCTCAAATTTCTTGTTTTATAAAGTATCAAGAAATCTTCTCAACTTTCTAGATCTATAAACTCTGCGAGAGATATACATCTTGTCAAATCCGATCATGTAGAAGACTATTGAAACATTTGTTTAAAGTCTTCATTCATATTCATTTGATTAACTACAAGTTAGATACATAATGACTTTGGTTATAAGTCCATTTGTGGGCTTATACCTCGTTAAAAAAAGTCTAAGTTGTTAAAGTTTTTGTCTAGCTATGAAAGAGATCCAACACTAGTATGTTAAAGGTGACAAATTTATTCCAAGAAGTGGAGTAGACAATGTCCCAATTAGGAATGGAATTGCTTTGTTTGAGTTTTCTTTCCCCGTATTCTTATTTGGAACACATAATTTTATCACTTTTTAGGAGCAAGTTCAACCATTTTCTCCATTTTCATTTCCCAAACATTTTGCAGGATTTATTCTCCGATCATCTTTCCCATTTTTCATTTTCATCGAATCAAATTTACTATAAAATAATAATATTTTATTATTAAACTATCAAAAAGAATAACAAAACAAACACTAAATACATTAAAAAAAAGTAAAAAGTAATATTATTTTATTAAATTATTCAGAAAGTAATATTATTTTATTCAATTCTCAAAAAATGAGGAATTAATCATTCTTTACTTCTGGAGAACCCCATTTTAGAGGACATATTATATGAGGTATTTTAGTTAGATTTGATGATTACCCATATTTATTCTCCATTTTAGAGAATTTTCAAAAATAGGCAACCATTTGGCGTATTCTGAGTTTTCTTGGGAAACATTATCAAAGCATCTTGTGTGTATCACTAAGCATTTGTTTTGATCATCTATTTGTGAAAATAAAATTTGAATACACTTTCGCATGTACTCAAGTCATTCATCTTCTTTGACTCCTATTTAAATCTATCATCTCCGAATCTAAAAAGACCAACAAATTGGATACCCTTTTCTCCGAGCTCTCTCTAGGCAAAATGTGTATTTATGTAAATAAATTTCACAAATCTCGTATTTTTTACAATTTCCTTGTCAAGGGGAAAATATTAAAATTTAGCTTTTGTTTAGTTGATGGTTACAGTAGAATCGGGGGGAACACAAAATCCATAATTTTTAATTTTACAAATCTTTAACCATAAAAAAATGGTTAAATGATTATGTTACCGAATTTAACACTTTTTTTATAGAATATTGTCTAACTTTGAAAAGTCTTGAAGCCCTCCGCAACTTGGTCGAGATAGCAGTAGGATAACAATAGATCGTATCTGGATCTGATCTGAATTCATATTTTCATCATTCGAAAGATGGTGCAAGTACCATCCACCTTGTAACAATCTTGAAATGATGAAAAAATGGGATCAAATCAGATGCAGATCCAGGCCATTACCATTGCCCGTTGATTCATAGCTTACGAAGTTGACAAACACCTATTGGCCAACATCATTAGCTACGTATTTGGTAAAGAATCGGTACTACTTGGAAAAACATGAAACCAAAGACTTTATTCAAATCAACGCAAAAAACTCTCTGAATCACCAAGGCAGCGTATCAGCAACCGGAAACCCTCCGCTTCTTATTCTTCTCCTCTCATCGGGTCACCACCTCTGCTCCACCCGCGGCGTTTCTCCTCTGGAGTCTCGACTCTTTCAATCAAAGGTTAGTTATACTTTTACCTCGATTTGATTTGAAAATTGAGTACGGTTGTTAATTTCAAACCTTAAATTAAATTTAGGAAACTGAAAATTTGAAATGGAGTTGAACTAAATTAAGCGTATTTTTATGATTAAGTTTAATTGTTAGTATTTTTTAGGTTATAGTTTTGTTTAAGCTGCAATTTCACTGTCAATGGTTTATCATTATATATTGAATGGGGTTTCTTAAGAATTTCAGTAATCAGTACTGATAATGAGCACAGTTGTAGGAAGTGGAGGTCAGTTAGGTTAGTTCGTCTTAAATTTTTGAAACAATGACTATGATAGCAACTAAATTGGACAACTGAACATATTTTAACACATAGTAATTAATTTGGTTGAGAAAAGATAAAAATGTTACTTTTGTGACAAATAAAAGTGTAAGCTACAAATTAATTGTAAGCTGCTATAACATTGAATAACAAATAAGGAAGGGTTGCAGTTGGCTTCTAAATTAATAGTAAATTGCTGTAATATTGACAACAAATTAAAATGTTCCATAATTTTGCAAAAATTAGGATGAAAGCAGTAGCCACTTTCTTATTGGGAAGGAATTTGAGGGTGTTGCTATCTTAGTTCACCACGAATTTTGGTTCAATCAATTGTTCATCATTGTGTAACTTGTGCACCCGGAGTTCTGATCCTGGCTCTGCCACTGGATTCGGGTGTCTAATCCATGCAACAGTAGAACTAACTTCAGATTTTGCAGGTTCAAAACAAGGGATCCAGGGTTGGGCAATCAAATAGTGACAGAAAATTATCATCTGCCACCGCTCTGAATTCCAAGCCGAATCATAAAAAAGTTAAATCCCATATCTTCCATGATAACGATCCCCGAAGGTTTTCGTAGTCTCATGAGTTGTGTTTGAAGGGTTCTGTAACCCACCTTCTGCCTTGATATTATGAACCCTATCTGAGAATGATATCTGAGCCGTATTAATTGCTGATTCTAAGCAAAGATCCTCATCCAAAAGTCTGACGACCACATCCTGGTTCGCACCACCACCACCATGTTTAGCATTTGGAAGAGAATCCTTAAAGGAGTGGTACTGGATGCTGAGATGAGATTAGGGTTAAGATAACAATCCCCGATATCCCATTGTCCACCGAAAGATTCATCCCCTCACCCCTTTTGTCACCCAAATCCAACCTCAATTACCGGCAGTAATCTCGGATTCCTAATCACATAGTTTTCACAAGTAGGGTTTTGCAAAACCCTAGCAGAGCCGCCACCCATCTCGTTTTCCTCTGTTTCCATTGAATTTTAGTTTAAAAGATGATAGTATTATGGATGCTTCTTCTTTTTCTTCCAATTATAGTCCTTTTTCTTCTTCCACAATTTGCGAGACGCTTCAAGTCATCTTCTTCTTCTTCTGCTTCTGTATCGACTCTTACTTCTTCTTCCACAACCTCTTCTACCACTTGGAAGAAGAACCATGAAGTTTTTATTACATTTCGAGGTTCAGATGTCCGTGCTGGTTTTCTTAGCCATCTCCATAAGGCTTTGAGACAGCATGGAGTTGATGTCTTTGTGGACGAAGAACTCGAGAGAGGAGGAAAGATCGCAAATTCCCTCTTAGAAGTCATTGAAGGGTCATACATGTCAGTTGCTATTTTCTCGAAAAATTACGCGTATTCTGAATGGTGTTTGGATGAACTTGTGAAAATTCTTGAGTGCATGGAAAGAAATGGACAGAGAGTTATACCGGTGTTTTATGGTATAGATCCAACTCATGTTCAAGAGCTAACCGGAACTTATGGGGATGCAATTGCTCAACATAGGCGCAGATTGGTTGGTAGGGTGGACCATTGGTGCCAAGCTTTGAGGGAAACAGCTTCTCTTTCCGGATTGGTTTCCAGCCACTATAAGTAAGTAAACCTTGTCTTTCCTTCTCTCCATTATCAATCATTTTCTTTGTTTTCATGGTAGACATTTTCGGCTTGAGCAGGTCCGAATCCGAGCTAGTTGAGGACATTACCCGATACGTTTTGGAGAAAATAAATAATTTGTTTTCAAGTGATTCTTGTTATGATGATGGATTAGTTGGGATTGATTCACGAGTTAAGAATGTCATGTCATTGTTGTACCACCAAAGTGCGTTTATAGTTGGGATTTGGGGATTAGGAGGTATTGGCAAAACAACTATTGCTCGCGCAACGTTTGATCAAATTTGTAGCGAATTCGAATGCTATTGCTTCGTGGAAAACGTAAGGGAAAAGTCTGAGAGGTACGTAGACATTCTACAGAATGAAATCCTTCCCCAATTAATAGGGGCGGAAAATTTTAAGGTTGGTAATTCTGTTATGGTATCGTCGTCTTTCATTAGACGAAAATTGTCGACAAAGAAATTCCTTCTTGTTCTTGATGATGTGAGTGATTTTAATCAGATAAAATTCATCACGCAAAAGGGCATTGATTCTGGTTCGGGGAGCAAAATTATTGTGACAAGCAGAGATAGGCATTTGCTTAACTATATTGGTGCGGTGAGTTACGAAGTTGAGAAGTTAGATCTGGATGAATCTCTCCAACTCTTCTGTTTCCATGCATTCAAACGAAACAGGCCTCGGAAAGGATATTCAGAGCTTTCGATAAGGGCTATTGATTATGCTCAGGGACTTCCATTGGCTCTTGAAGTTTTAGGTTCCAATTTGCACCAGAGAAATGTAGAAGAATGGGAAGATGAATTAGAAAGACTAAAAGACACGTCCGATGAGAAAATCGGAACAATTTTGAAAACAAGCTATGAAAGACTCTGTGACAATGACAAGGAAATATTTCTTTATATCGCGTGCTTCTTTGTTAGGGAAGATAAAAACCGTGTTACAAGTATATTGAATGTTTCTGGATCAAGAATCGGAATAAGTAGACTATGTGATAAGTGTCTCGTATCTATTTCAGAAAACAAGTTACATATGCATGACTTGATTCGAGAAATGGCCAAAGACATTACTCGTGAGGAGATTCTATTAAGGAATCGTCCATTTTTGTGGCATCATACAGATGTATGCCGCATAATGACAAACAATGAGGCAAGTACAAACGCTGCAAGTGTATCCACTTCATTTTTTAATCCATCTTATGTTGTTTTTCGTATTTTTACTTTCAGGGGACTGAAGCCATCAAAGGCTTATTGTTAGACATGTGCAAGATTGGGCGCATTGAACTAAAACCAACCGTCTTCGAGAGAATGCATAACCTTAAGTTGCTCAAGTTCTACACTTCATGCGGTAGACCAGACAATAAGAGTAACCTTTGCAGTTCATGCAGCAGACATGAGTGCACATTCAAAGTACATCTTCCCGAAGGGATTACATTTTTCCCCGGTGATCTAAGGCTTCTTCAGTGGGTTGGATACCCTTTGAATTTGCTGCCATCGACTTCTTTCTCGGAAAATCTCGTCGAACTTCGTATGCCTCGGAGCCAACTTAAGGAACTATGGCATGGAGCTCAGGTAGGACTTAACTTGTTTTCATATATGAAAATATGTTTTCTGAAGTTTTAACATATTAAACTTTTTTTAAATTTTTATTACAGCAACTTGGGAATTTGAAACTGATCGATCTCAGCAACTGTGACCAATTTATCAGACTACCAGATTTTTCTAAGACTCCAAATGTTGAGCTTTTGAAACTGGAAGGTTGTGGAAGTTTGGTTGAGATTCCATCATCTGTTCAATATTTGAGCAAGCTTGAAGAGTTGAATCTATCCAGTTGCTGTAGTCTTTACAGTTTGCCCGATTTACAGGATTTGAAAATGCTCGAGAATCTTGTTCTCGATGGATGCTCGAATGTCAAGATGATTCCTCGACTTCCTCAATGTATAAAGTATCTCGGTTTAAGTGGTACTGCAATAGAACAAATCCCGTCATATATTGCAGATCTCTGTAATGCTGAATCAAGCTGCAAAACGTCAAAAATGACTAGTGTTCGCAATGGGGGAACTTTTGGATTGATGGAGAAGCTTTTCGGCTTTCGAGAAATCGAAGTAACGGACAGCATTCACTATCTGAAATGTCTAGCATGGCTAGATTTATCTGATTGTGCAAATCTTCAGAGTTTGCCGGAAAATATCGGGAACTTAAAATCTCTCCAGGTTCTAGATTTGGTAGGGTCTTCCATAAAAGAGCTACCAGATAGCATTTGCAATCTGATATCTCTAACAGATTTAAATATTGATGATTGCAAAAATCTATGCAAGTTACCTGAAAATTTGGGAAGTTTAGAATCTTTGACGAATCTGAATATGTCCTGTAGTGGAATAAAGCAACTACCATCCTCTTTCCATCAGTTGCGGCAACTAACTCACTTACGAATCGAAAAATGTGATGGCTTCATTTTCCCTCATTTGTCAAGTGAATTCGCCTGTCTAAGAAAACTCGGGCTGGCTTACAACGGAATGACAGAATTTCCCATTAGTATTTGTTCTTTGGTGATGCTGAAAGAATTAAGTATCGGAGGAAATGAGTTTGAGAGTATACCAGAAGCCATTTCGCAACTGCGCCTTCTAAAAGAACTTGATCTAAGAGACTGCAAGCGACTCCTTTCTTTGCCAGAACTTCCGTGTTCTCTAATTTTTCTATGGATTTGTAACTGCTACTCTCTACGATCTGCATTTACCATGCTGCAGAGGCAAGAGAATCTCATTCAGTTAGCAGCTAATAATTGCTTCAGTTTGGATCAGAAAGAATGTAGCCAAATATCGGACCATGCTCTTGATTTAACTGATATAGAAGTAACTCGCTTTTCGGTACGAGTCTCTCTGTAGATTTCTTTGATTTAATTTAAGACCCTTTTTGGCTTGTTCTTGATATATTCAAATGTGTCTACTCTTGTTTAATTCAGGAAGGACATGGTGATCAAGTTACAGAAGACCACCCGACCCAGTGGACCGAAATCATTTACTATCAGGTATGAATCATTTCAAGATTATTTATTTCTTATAAATAAAAAAAGGTTCTTTTAGATATTATGAATGATGTTAACTGTTTGTGATTCTGAAGAGAACATCGCGGAAAGTTGCGGTATGTGTTCCAGGGAGTGAAATTCCGGCAAGGTTTATGTATCAGAATAAGGGTGGATCTTGTTTATCAGTACCCTTTTCAAGGTTACCAATGAAGGAACTGGATCTTTGTTTTTGTGCAATTGTTAACCCCGAATATTTTCGGCTCAGTGATCGAATCCTAGTTGGTTGTTCTGCTATTTTCACCGATGAATCCAGAAACAGCTATTCAGATTTCTCTTGTTACATGAGTAATCTCGATTTTCATTCTTTCGATGACTACAACGACAGGAGCATTGAATCGGAACATGTGTTCATATGGCGTGAAAAACTTGTATTCATGCAGAGTGAAGAGAAAGCTTGCGATCCCTGCACTGTTTACTTCCGTTTCTGTAACGATTTCCTGAAATCTATCGACGAGGGAATAGTTGGTTGTGGAATTCATCTGCTACTCAATGATGAAGATGATGAGATTGAAGATTCTTAGTACACATGCATAAAATCGGAAACGGGCTTTGGCACATGATATCAATCATTGATTACAAGTAGGCCTAATGCATTGAACTTGGTCTTAAAAGTCAAATGGCCCCCTAAACTTTAAAACGTACCCCTTTACCCCTGAACTTGTAAAAATGTATCGGTTTGCCCCCGCAACTTGTAAAAAATGCACCAATATATCCATGATTGTCACGTGTCAACTTCTGGTAGAAAGAGAAAAATGACATACTTGAAAATTCGAACGAACCAGAAGGTGACATGTGGCATTTAGGGGGAAAACTGGTGCATTATTTCAAGTTCAGGGGGTAACGGGTAACAGGGTGCTTTTTAAAGTTCAGGGATCATTTGACTTTTCAGGCCAAGTTTAGGGAGCAAATCATACATTAAGCCTTACAAGTATATATTTAAGATCATGGAAAAAGCTGAACATAGCCAGTTAAGATAGCGATCCCTAATATAACTACAGGTGGGAGAATCACGAAAGCTCCGATAGTTGCGAAGAAAACCGAATCATTCCTCTGTGAGACTTCATTGAGATAAGCTTGTCTCTTAATGTTTCTCTTCTGTGAAATTGTCAAGAACTTTGGACTGAACTTCTTCAGGTTCTTGCCCAACGGAATGCTCAACACTTCATCGTTGAATTCATCCCGTATTCCTACCAACTGCACCAGCTGTTCCCGTATTGTAAGCTTCGAGCCATCGCTTTCATAGCCTGATGATGGGGTTGTGGATGTGAGCTGGTCCAATAGATCAAGCTGTGTCCGAGTTGATGACAATGATGCTGCAAAACAAGTTGAAAAAACGGAATTGAATCGAACTGAATTCAGTCTAAATTTGTAACTATAATAAACTCATTTTTTGTTACTTATGGATTGAGTAATTTCTAACCCTATGTTATCTGAAGGAAGCATTAGAATGTGTTTAGCATTTCTAGAAGCTAAATTCTTATGACTTGTGTAACAAATTATTAGTTAAAATATATTAACTATTGTGGATTTAAAGTAAGTAGCTTAAATTAGCAATTGATAGTACAAAAAGTGATTTTTCCACTAATTATCTGCCAATTGCAACAATGATAAGCAAATACCAGAAAATGAAGATGGAGTTGGTTGTTCATCAACTGGTCCACTTTCAGCAGCACCTTCTGAGTTAGCTCTGCAACAAGTATGAAGCTTTAAAAGATTCTTATGTTTTGGGTTTAGAAACTGAGATAAATCAGAATATGGTAATGAAGAAGAAGAAGCAGCACTCAAATTTAAGGCCATTGAATGAATATTTTGTGCTGGTTAATTGATTTCAAGAATATTGAGCTTGTCATTTCCATGGCAGTTCTGAGGCTATATTTTTATTTTGTTAAAATACTTTTGAGAATTTTATTCTTATTATTATAACCACCTGATTTTTTAATGTTTTGTTTCTTTGAAATTATGCCCTCCACATGTTAATATTTGCATGTGTCTCGTATTGTCTAGAAGATAAGATAACAATTTTGCTTTCGAGGCCCCTTAAAAGCTTGAACTTATTAAAAGCCCGCAACAAAAATGAAAAGTGAATTGCTACTTACAGCTCCAATTAAATACTTTTTAATTAAATTAAGGGGAAGAAGTAACATAAATGATTAATATACAATATATATATATTTCATCCAAATTTTTATTAAATTATAAAAAAAAATCCCCTTAAATTTTAATTCTATATTATCATGTAAAAAGTATTTCAATTCTCATTTTTACACTCCAGATATATAATAGATATATATTAAGTCTATAATAAATACATTAAAACAGTCTGACGAATGGAACAACAAATAAGATTATATTATATTATATTATATTATATTATATTATATATATAAATATATATATATATATATATATAT
>CATIWQ010562123.1:0-22742 GCA_949673415.1 Euphorbia schlechtendalii | reverse complement strand
TACATAGACATATCATAAATTTCTAAATAGAAAGTATAAGCAGAAAACAAAGCAAAGTTGTAAGGTATGCAAGTGAAAGCTAAAGTTGATAAAACCGTATCCACTCTTTAATGGGAGTCGTCAATTCCTGCAATTCCTGCGTCTACTTTGAATTCAGTCTCGACTCGTACAGAACCTCCGCTAGGATGCTATTCTTTGTGAATTTCAAATAAAAGAATGTTGAAGAACAAAAACTTTTATTGATAAGTGCTTTTGCAATTACACTCATATAACAAATGCTCGAATTTGTGTAGAAATATAGTGATCGAAATAGGAATTGAATCACTTGTACATTTTTCTTGCTAAGACTTTGAACGTAGCGAAATCTAGATATTTTCACTCTCTATCTATGCACGCATACTATCATTCAACGCTTACTACATATTGCCCATACCATGCCCTTGAAATTGGTTGAATTTGAACTCTATTTATAGAGTACAAAAGGTTGCGTCTATCCAAACGAAGAGTCGTGTCCATTGGCAAAGGGTTGCAACACTTCAATATGATAGGATGCAAAGAGTCATCCTCTTACATAATGGAAAGGCACCTTTTCATGATTGGTTAACTTCCAAAAGGTGTTTTTTCATTTAGCAGTTGATGGTGGTTGATCGTTATTATCTAGCGGTTGGTAGTTGAAAAGAGATAACCAATAACCGTCACAAGTCGCGAGCGCAAATCACATGTCACGATCGTGAATAATGATTTGTAACTTTCTTCTTATGAAGAGTAACAAGTCGCGACTGTGAATGGGTGTCACGATCGTGACATGTCTTTTTCCTCATGTTTCTTCTTCGCAAATTTACCAATCTTTGATAGCTTCAATCCTAAGCTAAATCCTTGTATTCCATGCATCTTTTTGCACCTTTTTCACTCTTTTTCTATAGAATTCCATCTTTGATCATTTTACTCCCAATATTCACCTAGTTTCTGCATTTGCCTAAAAAACAACTACATACCATGTGAAATCTTTTATATGAAGTATAAAATGAAACAAAACCATATCATTTTATGATTGAAAATATCATGATAATAAGTGTGATTATACACTTATCACACCCCCACAGTTAACTTTTGCCTTGTCCTTAAGGTACACACAACAGAAGTGTATAAAATAATATTCAAGTTCATACCTCATTTGGAGAAAGACTATCGTAGTGAGTACCATATTCCCACGTTGAATAAAATTCAAGTAAAAGTTCAAAATTTCCCACAAATTAGTAATGTGCAGTTTGTATAGTCCAGTTGCATACCTTTGCTCTTAATGGAGGGTCAACTGAATTGCATCTTCATATAAGCGTTATATGCTTTCTCGAATATTTCCTTCTCTCAAAGTATAAAGTATAAAGCACAAAGGGAGCACACTTTGGAAAGTTTTGGTCTCAAGGCATTTTTAGGTAACCTAAGATGCTAAAACACTCTAAGTGGTTGCATTTTATGCTCCATACCACTCTCCCCTTTTTTTAGTGGTTGCATTTTATGCTCCATACCACTTTCTCTCATTTTTTTCTTTTAAGCATATGTTTTTGAAGTACAGATATGTACTTTGCACCCATTTTTCATGCTATGCTACTTTTTCTTTTTTCACTCATTGAATGGTTATAGTTTCTGCTCCATATCATTCCTCACCTTTTGCATAACTCATTGGTTATCCTCTCTTTCTTTTAATTTTTCTCTCTTAACACCCTTATCCTTTATTGATCACTGTCAAAGTATTATGGCTATAGTTTTCCAACACTTTAAACACACTCAATACTTATAGGATGTATTCGAGAATCGCATATAAAACTCATAGTAAGAACACTACTAGATATTACTCCACTCAAAACTTATCTATAGCATTAAACTAAAACTATATAACTTACACTAATTCATGTTGCATTGAAATATATATAGAAACTTACTTGGAATGTTGCTTTTACTCACAACTCATCCTTGCCAAATGCAAAATGTTGTGCCAAAACACTCACACTCTCAACGTGTGGTCATACTCGAAACAATTTCTTTGAAATATGCACTAACATAAAACTTGAAATACCTAACACTCGCAATAACCTTAGAACATATGTTAGTATAGTATAAGTGTATGGATAATGTATAAATAACACAAAATCAAGAAAAATTTTCAAATTCTTCAATTTTTTAATTTTATTTATTTTTTTTGGATTTTTGGGATTTTACAACTGTCCCCCACACTAAAGAACACAATGTCCTCATTGTGAGAGATTTTATTCAATTGAAAATCTAAAAACTAAAAATAAACAACTAGTCTAAAAATTTTAAAAAGAAAAATAAGGAAAAAAGTAAATCCGTTCATTGAGAAGGAGAATCCAGGGGACTAGGAGTAAATTGACAATTTTGTTTTCTAAAGAAGGATGGTAATTTTCGAAGCATCGATTTATTACTTTTCTTTAGAATCTTCATGTCTTTCTTCATTACTTCAAGTTCCGCTTGGAAATTGTCCAATTTCTGTTGCATAATTGCCCTCCAATCTTTCGGAGCTTCGTCTTCTTCTTCTTCATCATCTTCTTCGATCATTGGAGCCTTGCCAAGATGACGTCTTGCAGTTAAATCAGTTGCGCCAACAAAAGAATCTTCACGAGTTGAGATTAACTTCTTGGTGCTGTTGGAGTAGGAGTAGAAGGAATAGACACCATCATTCTCTTGAAGAAGTCCGATGTTCTTCAAGTAATTCCCATCCATATAACAAAAATACTCACCTGGTTGTTGGACATAGGGGAGTTCATTTCGCTCACCCAGATGATAGCAGTAATAATTTCGACCGCCCCAATCTTATTTCTCAAGCTCGTGAATTCTTCTTCATCATATCTCATATTATATCCACAAATTCTACTTTTTGTTTATTCATCGCATAAGAAAGAACAAACAAATCTCTCTTTTGGACTTTTGTGTTTTCTACTCAACAAAATACCGAAGTGGAAAGATATTTGTGTAGTAGAAGAATACACTCAACCTTGATAAGTTTATTTGGGGAATTATTGGGATCGAAGGTTCTTTTACCCGTTAAATCTACCCAAACTTGATTTTCTTGAAAAGAATCTGTCATACTCAATGAATTTTCAATTTCAAATTCGAGCCAAGTTCCCATCATCTCTATTATGACGGTGTAATGTCTACCTTGGTTGTGAAATTGAATCTCCCTGTTCCTTTTATCTTCAAAATCGAATGTCACTAGACATTCTAAAATCTAATCACAATTTTATGGAAATCGCATTCCCACAAATGTGCTTAAAATAAGATCAGCAAGATACATCCCCATTTGTTCATGGAGTCCTAAAGTCTCCAAGAAAATCAAATCAAGAAAAATCATCCCGTTGATCTCCAATTTCTTTAGAACTTGGAATCTTTTCCCTTCTTATAATCTTGTTGATAATTTGGGAATTCTCTTCTATTTGCGGCTACCTTAACATGAGGCATATTGGTTTTGAAGTAAAGGTTGAAAGGAAGGTTTTTGAATGTAGAAAAATAGAGAATCAGATTGTAAGCTTTGTAGAAGGTTGTGGTGGCTATGGATTCAATCTAGACCTTTATATAGAGTTCTAATAGGTCATTGATTGGTTAAAATAGTTAATATAGCTGTTTTTCCTTCAAACCAGCCGTTAACGGTAGTTTCAACCATCTGTCACATGTTAAATCGCGATCTATAACGGTAATATTCTACTCATGTCACGATCGCGATGGCTTGTCATGATCGTGACTTTCTTTATAATAGGAACATAAAGATTTACTATGTCATGTCACAGGCGCGATATATATTCGTGGTCGCGGCCTACTTCAATTCCTTTGTTTCTTAAATTTTTAGACTTAGTCCTAGAAAAACTTAGAAAAACAAACATGCTAAATTTAAAATAAATATTATATTCATATTCAACATAACACAACAAACAAAATTAAAAAATTAAACAAGAAAGCAAACAAGAAACAACAAATAAACCGCAAACTGTACAAAATCCTAAATCTAAGTGAAAACCGAATAATTTATTCAGAGAAAGCGATTCTGTCAACAGGTTAATTTTACAGTAAGATTCCAGTATATCCTGCTCGACATCAAACATTAGCGTATGAATATCGTCGATTTTCCTATGAATCGATATCTGCACCTCCTTAAGTTCATTCAACCTTCCCCAGAGGTTGGTTGTTCTACGTTCTTCCTCCCTAGTAATTTCCCTTTCTCTTCGTCTATCGACTTCCATTCTATCCTCCCATGATTTCCAATCATGGGAGATTTTATCAACCCTAATGCACCTGACCAGAAATCCATACTCGAAGAAAACTTCTATAGTTAACTCCGAAATTTCATCTTCATCAGTAAAGACTTCAGTGGCATATGACATTCTCCTAATCTGGCCCAACAAATTTGCCATCGTTCAAAACCCTTATTCTGTCATTCTAGGATTTTGAGCGGTAGACATGAGCATCTCCATCATAATCCCTGAAATATCAATAGGTGTGCCATTCCAAATTGCTTCCAACACAAACAATTCTTCAAGAATGACAAGATCGAAAGTAGACTTGCCAAACAATGCTCCACTTAAGTAAAAGTTTAATGCGAGCAAACAAGGATTATGAATCCACTAGCTATAGGCATATTCTTGTTTGAACTCGGTTTGGCTAGTTAGGCGTTTCCATATTGGTAAGGGATCCCATCCAGGAAGCATCTTGTTATAGCAATCCTTTGGAAATCCCATACACTTTTCCAACACTTTCGTTGTCAACTTATACTTTTTCCTATAATGATGATATACTAGCCAGTTTTTCCTATCTTTCTTCCATACTAATGTGACCAACGTCTCCATGCAGTTGTTCACGCTGCTACCTAGAGTCATATTTGATTAAATGACAAAGTTAAGAATTCTCAAATAATACATAACTCTATCATAAACACCAAGGCTGATGAAACTGTTTCTATGAATGGTATAGGAACTCTTATATTCAGCATCCTTGATAACTTCAAAATGATCACCCTCTTCATGAGAATGGATCTGGAATGGAGCCTCTACTACTCTTGTAGGTTTGTTGGTGGAATTAGATTGGATTTGTTTGCAAAAACCATTGTAAGATGAAAGAAAAGTTTGAAAGAAATGAAGTAATTTTAGATATGGAATAGATTTGTGATTGGAAAGGTAGAAATTCAGATTGCAAAAGTGAGTAATTGATGAACACACGTACATCAATTTTATAGAGGTGTGAGGAATAATCGTCGAATAACCGCTAAACTGCTACAGTTATCGCATAAGTCACGATCATGATTATTTATCACGATTGTGACTTACAGATTTTGAGAAACAGAAAGTTTTTATAAGGGATTCACAAGCGCGAATGGGGGTCGCGAACATGAATACAAAAAATAGAAGAGTTCGTTCTATTTATCGATAATTCAGATGTAATAATATAACATAGCACCTCCTAGATGATTATTTCATATTCTTTTTCACATCCAAGTTAGGAATGACAAATTATACAGTTTAAGAAAGAAACAAATAGGTATATTAGGAAAATATACCGTATTCTCTAGATTTTTGATCTCTAAGAACGCACTTGCCTTCCCCGGCAACGACGCCAAAAACTTGATCGCAAGATTTTGACTATACTCGTTCCGATAAGCTTAAATTCAGTGACGGTGCCAAAAACCTTATTCCCTACTTTTCTACCGATAAGATAAAAGTTCAAAATATGAACAGGTGTTGTCAATACCGCATATAAAAATAGAAAAATGGTGACCACTACAAGTATACAATTTCGATGTAGTTTTAAAAGATATCGATTCCACAGGGAAGGAATTCAGTTCTAAAGACTAACTAGAGTTACGGAATAAACAAAATAAGATAATTTGTATTGGAGGGTTTGGATGATAGATGGATAAATAGATAGATGTATGAATAGAATAGAGAAAATGTAAAATATATAGATGTTTCCTAAGAACAACTTTAGTAGAGAAAAACATGCAAAATCATCAAGAATATTTCGTACACTAAATAACTTCAACAAATACGGTTCTAGACGCCCTAATATTCAATAATTCATCGTAGAGCAACACATGAGATGACTTTTCCAAATCTAGGGTAAACGAATTATGACACTTATAAGAACCTGGATAACTATAATACTATGCTTAGTATGGGTCGCTCTCACATAGCCATATTTAGCAAGTTACCACTCCAAAAATGTTAGCTCACTAAAAAACGTTATAATCACAGATCCAATGATTATACACAACCTTATTAACCCTGAAATAACTCTTAAAGTTAACTCGAAAGCATATAACTTGATTAATATAAATGACGCAAGATGAAATACTCGTTCTGACACATAGACATATCATAAATTTCAAAATAGAAAGTATAAGCAAAAATTAAAGTAAAGTTGTAAGGTATGCAAGTGAAAGCTAAAGTTGATAAAACCGTATCCACTCTTTAATGGGAGTCATCAATTCTCGTAATTCCTGCGTCTACTTTGAATTCGGTATCGACTCGTACAGAACCTCCCCTAGGATGCTATTCTTTATGAAATTCGAATAAAAGAATGTTGAAGAACGAAAACTTTTATTGATAAGTTCTCTGCAATTACACTCATACAACACACGCTCGAATTTGTGTAGAAATATAGTGATCGAAATAGGAATAGAATCACTTATACATTTTTCTCGCTAAGACTTTGAACGTAGTAAAATCTAGATATTTTCACTCTCTATCTATGCACGCATACTATCATTCAACGCCTACTACCTATTACCATACCATGCCCCTGAAATTGGTTGAATTTGAACTCTATTTATAGAGTATGAAAAGTTGCGTCTATCCAAATGAGGAGTCGTGTCCATTGGTGAAGGGTTGCATCACTTCAATATGATTGGATGCAAAGATTCATCATCATCCACAATGGAAAGGCACCTTTTCATGATTGGTTGATTTCCAAAAGTTGTCTTTTCAGTTGGCAGTTGATGGCAGTTGATCGTTATTATCTGGCGGTTGGTAGTTGAAAAGATATAACCAATAACCGTTACAAGTCATGAGCACGAATCACATGTCACGATCGTGAATAATGATTTGTAACTTTCTGCTTATGAAGAGTAACAAGTCGCGACCGTGAATGGGTTTCACGATTGTGACATGTCTTTTTCCTCATGTCTTCTTCGCAACTTTGCTAATCTTTGACAGCTTTGATCCTAAGCTAAATCCTTGTATTCCACGCATCTTTTTACACCTTTTTCACTCTTTTTCCATAGAATTCCATCTTTGATAATTTTACTCCCAAGATTCACCTAGTTACTGCATTTGCATAAAAAACAACTACATACCACGTGAAATCTTTTATATGAAGTATAAAAAGAAACAAAACCATATCATTTTATGATTGAAAATGTCATGATAATAAGTGTAATTATACACTTATCACCCATCCTTGGGTCAAATAGCCAACCAACAGGTATACCAAACTCTTTCCCCTAATTCTTTTGTAAATCCTGACCAAATTCCTTTTGTAAATCCTTAAATACCCGATTCTTTTGTAAATTCCTCTTCTAAAAATTCTTCTCCTGTTAATTCTCCTATAAATTCCCCTATTCACATTTCGTAAAATCCAAATTCCTCTCAATAAAAGACCACCCATTCTTCATTACATCAACAAACTCAAACTTCACTCGTTCATTCCCTTGTAAAATTAAAACAAACCTTTATTTCTTCTATTCCAACTGTACAAATCATCTCTGAACCTAACCTTTCTTCAAACCCATCCTTTACCCATGTAATCCCTCAGATTAATGAAGTTCGTAAAGCTAAGAACTTCCCTCATTATGAAAAAGCAGATGATGAAGTTTCTAAGGAAAAATTTATAGTCAAGGAAGCAACTTCCTCTAGCAACAAGCCAGCCCAATAGGATTTGATTGATTCAGCCATTTTGGATCAGATAAGGGAGTTATCTAGGAAGAAATTCACAACTCTCAAAACTAATGTTTAATTGGATGGTGTAGTAAGCCAAGTGCTACTAGCACAAGAATTAACGGACTTGTCCGCTAAGAAGAAAGCTAAGCTTTCTGAGTTCGATGACCATTCAAACATCCCTTCGGAGTCCATTTACTTTGAGGAGTTTGAGAAGATACAAGGGATCTTATTCACAATAAAGAAACACATAGCAATGGAAAGCGTGAATAGCTTAGTGGACAAGTTGGCCTTGATTCTAACTGGGCTGACTTACTCTATAACTCAACTCAATGTAATCGTATCTTTTGTCCCAACCTCTACTGTCATTATGAACGCCATGGCAGGAAAAGTGAAGGGTAGTATAGAGGCTGCCTCAAAATAGTTGCGTAGTTTGAATGCTGGTCTAGCAACTCAAACAACACAGTTTCATAAGTTTTCCAAAGAACAAGCCAAAATAAAGATTAAAATAGATAATAAGATCAACTAATTTTCCAAGAAGTTGGATGTCAACAAAGATCTTAGGCATATCATGTGCAAGCTAATGGAAAAGATGTCTAAACTGATGGTCACCTAAGATAAGAAGGTTAACATAGATATGGTCAGTTGATGAGGCTGTCAAGAAGATGGACAAGCTTGTGCTTAATATATATATGGTTGTAGATAAGCTTAACTTAGCTTGCACTCTCATAAAGAATAGCACTAATGATTCTGTGAAGAAAGCACAAAAGGCCTTACTTAAAGTGATGGGCAAACTGTTTCCTAAGCCCACTGAGTTCGTTGATCCTGATAGCAATCTCACTATACATAAGATATTGAATTCCCTGAAGGATCGTCTTCATGAATTTCAAGAAAATGCAGATCAGCTAGTGACTACTGGATTATATGATGTAAGGGACATTGAATTCACCGCTAAGACTATCAATGTAATGCATAGGATTATTGACATGGAGGCGAAATTGAAGATATCTCTATCTATATCAGATTTTAAAGGTCTTTTATAGTTCTTTCAATAGTTTGCTTATCAAGGCTTCGATTAGATTGCTCATCTAACCAGATGTCATCATTTGCTATTACAAGAGTTGAATGATTAAGAGATTCTATCACAAAAAGAAAAAGAGAAGCTTGAACATGAGATTTCACCAGCCATCTTGGGGAAGTAAGATGATTTTCAAGCTGCAATTGACTCTTTCAATGCCTATCTCTAACAGATTGTTACGGAACAAATATGTAGTTGAAGATTCTCATAAAGTAGCTCAGCATCATAGATCAAGAATCTCTCCAAGGTCACAACATCCTCCTCAGCAACAACATCAGCAGCAAATACAACAACATCAGCAACCTTAACATCACTATCAACAGTACTCAAAAGGTGGTGGCTCATCATCATCTCACTAGCAACTCATGGATAGTTTTAGCATAGAAAAATTTAGAATAGTGCTTTAGTGTGTAGCTACATAGTATAAGACACAATTTGTGTATTGATTAAGTTTTATCAATGAAATTATCAGTTAAGAACTTCTTAACTTATTGCATATATGTATTAATTCTGTGTATAAATTGTTGCAAGAATTAAATTAGACCATATCTCAAGGAGAATCTGAGTAAGACAAAGTCCCAAGGTAAAGAAAGTTCCTCTATGTAGGGGAGTTGATGTTGATTGAAGAAAATCCACTCCGTAAGGGGGAGTTTATACTGATTAAGGAGTTCACTCAGCATGTGGGAGTCTTACATCACTCATCAGGTATCTTTATATCTATAAACTGTTTATTTAATTAATTTCTTCTACTACCTATTTTGTTATCTGTTAAAAAATAAGAGAGATTGTTGAACCAAGTTAATAGTACTTCACAATACGTAATATGTTTTGAAAATAACAAACTGTCTAGGATAGTGAAATTAATTAAGTACTAAGTAGACACTTAATTAAACAAGTTTACTTGAGTTTGTTTAAGGAATAACAACTCAGTTTACTGAGTTTTGATTAAATTATGACTTGGAGTAAGAAAAGCTGAAGTAAGCTGAGTATTACATAGTTATATGATATAAACTTAGAGAAACTGAGTAACTTTTATTTATTTAAAGCTGAGTAACTTTTTGACACTTGGAAATTATATGACACTTGTACGTTTAACTATGTCTGTGAAGAACAGAGTATTCCTTTGATGCATTTAAAGTAAAAAGCGCTGAAATTAAAAAAGGATATCAAGTGGTCCTCACAATCAAAAGGTGTCAATACGGAATGTTGGAGATTTCTCGCTAACATCCAAGGTAAAAGGAATCTTTTGACAAGCATCATTTTTCCAATGTCTTCGTGCTACTCTACAACATTAGCAAATATGCAAATCACAAGCTTCCACGTTACATCTCACGCGCCTCTCTCTCTAAGCGGATTTTCTTGAAGAAACGAGTTTTGACACATCAATATTAACTGATTAATCTCACGCTTCAACATTCAAATTCTCTATCTCTAAATGTCCTGGAATCTATTTTAAATAGGAAGATTTGAAAGCTGTGAAGAGAAGAGAAATTGAAGAACGATTCTGGATGAGAATTTTGCAACGGCTACTTCTAACTCTTCCAAGTATAAATAGAAGACTGAAGTAGATGTTCAAACATGGTGAATCACCTCGAATTTCTTAAGAGTTGAATAATTTGTCCAAGCAATCCCAACATTTAGAAATTCCAATTTCAAGCATTCTAAAGCAAACACTCAATTTCTTATCTACTTGTAATAGAGATAAATCATATTAGCTTAGTGTTTAGCTAACATATAGATTGTAAAAGGATTCAACCCTTTTATAATTTGAACTCCTTCGTTCGCAATCATTCAATTAAAATCTGTGAGTCAATAGAAGAAGGGTACTTAAATTGAATTTGAGTGGTAGTTCGAAAGAAAGGTACTTTTTGTAATTGGTCTACCCATTGTAAAGGCTTCTTCGCCTAAGGAAGGAAAGAAATCACTAGCAAATTAAAGCTCTGAAAGGAATCTGGGGACTAGAGGAAGGCTAGGGGCCGAGCCAGGATAAAATCTCAGGTGTAATCGTTCTTAAACCTTGTTATTGCCTTTATAGTGTCTTGCTCATTAATCATCTCTCTGTTTTATCATTTTCGCTTGAAAAATCAATCCAAGATGAGTAGGTTACTCAACATAGATTGAAGATAACTATATCAGCTCAACTGAGTAGTTTATAGTTTTTAGACCTAAGTGTACAACATACCTAACTCAACATGCATCTAAAACTTAATTTGGAATCAATTTTTTTTTATAAATCTTAAAAAGAACCAAGTAATCACATTCACCCCCTCTGCTCGATTATTTAAGCTAAAGCAAACCAATAAAATAATATAAGGAGACATTGGCCTTGGATGCTTGAAGTCTGAATTCTAACAAAATATTCGTCAACTGCCTATGCTACATCCATACTATTTTCTTGAGACCATAAATAAATATTCGAAGGTGACACACATATGTAGGCCAATCTTTATTAACAAAACCTTTTGGTTGATTCATGAAAACATGTTCATCAAGATCACCGGAAGAAATGCGTTTAACACATCCAAGTGAGTTAGAGACCAATAATAAGACGTGACTAATGAAAATAGTAGTCATATAGTAGTTGGCTTCGGAACATGATTAAACAAGTCATGATAGTTAAGACTTAGTCTTTAATGAAAGCCTTTCTCTACAAGCCACACTTTATACCACTCCATAGTGCCATTTAGGTGAATTTTAGTCTTGAAGACCCACTTACAACCCACAACATTTGTTGTTGATGATGCAAGGACTAGTTCTCAAGTTCCATTCATTATAAGAGAATTATAAGGACATAATTAAGGATAGAATAGATAACCAAAGACTTGAAAAGATAATTAATCTTGTGTGGAATGAAACAATTTAAAGAATGGAGAATAATTTCCAAGAGTGGGAACCGACATAAAAGTAATATGATATGTGGCTGCTTCAAACGAATATGTCAAGAATTTCATTGGTAATTTAGCATGGTTGTGGAGAGATCAAAGTGTGAGCGACACGGATTCGATGGTCCGAGAGCGCGCGTGTGATAAGTGCGGTCTACCGGGGTTTTTTTGTGAAAAAAGAAAAGGTATTGGGTTACAGACCCAAAATATTAAAAGAGAGAAAACCGAATCGGTTTAAAACATTTTAGATCATCAAAACTCAAAGCCGATGTCTCGTAATTATAGTCACCACCTAAATAAGCTCTTCCAAGAACTAAAGTCCTTTGAGGCTCAATGTCTGGGGAACGGCCCACTAAGACACAGAGATTCGGGTTCAGTATAAGTTTCTTACTTCTTATTAGATCAAATTGAATTACATCTACAGAAAACTGCATTTGTTAATTATGCATATTCGAGCCTAAGCCATTTTTGAGTTTATAAATAAATTTAGCATGCATGCGGAAAGCGGTATATAAATGCGGAAAGCAATAAATAAATACGGGAAAATACAATAATAATTTACAAGCCTTGAGGGATGAAACCACCCGCCTAATCTACAAATTACATTTGAATTTGCGATACCCGAAGGAAAATAAAATTTTAGGTGTGTTTTAGGTGGCTCAAAATTTTTCGGAGGCTTTTTTAGTGTATTTTAGGTGGCTCATAATTTTTTCAACTCTGTCCTTGGCTGCATTATTTTTCAACAACTACTGATGCTATCTTGTTTTCTTGTAGTCCCATTCAATTTCTACTACTGACGGTCTAGGTACCATTCACAGGTGGTGGCTACATGCAGCAGCAAAGCCAAAGCTCATGTATGCCATTGCAGCCACTGGATTTGGAGAGTTGGCCTGATCCCTTCAATAGACTTGATTTCATCATGAATTCTAGTCACACTAGCCGAGAGGTGGTGTGACATCTCCCACAACTTTTACTTTGCCATCAAAGAGGTCACTATCACGCCATTCAATGTCGTGGTGATTACTAGACTCTCTTATCCTGGGACCATGATTCTCTTTGATGCTTTCATAGAGCGGTTTGCTGCTCGTCAACATGCGGTAGAGTTGCTTGGTATCGAGCCTCAAGCTAGGGGGATTGCTTATAGCGGGCTAGTAAATCATTGGATCAGTCAGACACCCTTTCCTACTATCGAGATTCCTTGATGTGTGTGATCTTTTGTGATTACACTCCTTAGCGTGGCCTTCTTCCCGATCACTAGTAGCAGGGTCAACTACGAGTTGATCCCTTGTAGGTGATATTGGTGAGATTGGGGGCTTTAATTGGCCTCAAGCTATATTGTCCTAGGTGTATTGTGGGCTTGACTCGATGGTGAGGACCCACCAGAAGGCTTTGCGGTGTAGCAATTTGATCCTTCAAGTAACACAGCTTGATTATCTTAGTGTATTGACTTCTTTTAGTTTTTAGTGACTGATATGATTTTATCTTTGATTGAACAGGCATGGGCCATAAGGCATATATTCTTTCTTGCCCTTTGGTTCTCTACCGACCTTGTACACTCCCCATATCTCTCTTGCTTTTGCTTACCCATAGAAGGGGGGTTTTCGTTGTGGAGTATTGTGAGCATTTATGGCAGTTGACACTCGAGAAAGTAACGAATCTTACTCTCTTTTGAGTTAGGTAGCTTCACTTTGTGTTGTAAACTACTTTGTTTACTCTGACTTGATTTAGTTGTGATTTCAGGTTGATCACAACCCTTAGAGTGGAGTTCCCAATTATAGGAGGATAAGGAGGGTCTGGAAGGATGTTGACCAGAACCGATTCATCATAGAGATCTCTAAGACCCGAGATTGGTATCTTGGTGAACGTATCCAGTACTGGAGAATGAAGCCACCAGCTGAGAGATGCATTTTTCCCATAACTCCCACCAAACTCTTCTAGTCACACCTAGTAATCACTAGCGCAGAGGATACATATCTGTACTTTGAGGAGTACAGCGTACGATTATCTAGTCGATAAGGGGATTACGAGGCCTTCATCCAAGAGATGCTGATTCTTCTATACCCCATAACTCGAGCTAGTGTTGATCATATCCATCGGTAATAAGTTCGTGGGAGAGATAAAGTGGGAGGTGATGTTGTTCATGGTGATAGTACTGACTAGGGAGGTGGAGGCTATGTTGCCAACACCAGTGGTACAGGGATATGTTGTTAGGTACGGGAGTCTCACTAGACTAACACTTTCTACTTTTTATCGACCTTGTTTTTTTATTGTTGTTTTCCATTGAAAGAGGTGGCCAAAAAGAGATCCGGGCTCCCTGATCTGAATGTGCCTACTGGGGGCCATAGCTTGACTTTGTCTTATTTAAGCACCATCAAGGGGAGATTTACTTATCCCCTAGAGATTTCCTTTTTTTATGTCTATCACTGGCGAGGAGATGGCTTGATGTATTCCTTGGAGTAACCATGTGCTCATGTTTGACCCCTCGGATGCCACACATGTAAGCCTTTGATTATCCTACTTACCCAAATGATAGTGGCCTTTCTACATTACAATTTCAAAATGGCTGATGCTCTTTTACTTGCTTTGATTGCAGTTCCCTTGGGAGGAGATGGACCGGTTATCTAGACAATTCTTATCTTTGAGGGATTTAGTGCATTCTCAAAATGTAATCGCGGAGGTACCTTTCCCTTCTTGACCTATTTATTCTGATTTGTGAAATGCATGACTAGTGTATTAACTATGCATGTTTTCAAATTATTCCACGTACGTTAGAGTGATTTTTGTGCATGTATTTTATGATATTTGCAGGATTTGATCACTTGGAGGACTCAGGTCTAAAGGGAGGTTAAGCAGGAGCGAGCCAATTACGAGCGGCGCTAACGAGAGTTTAAGGATCGCTACTAGGAGTGTGAGGACCAATGCCAGGCATTTGAGGACTATTATTATGACCTATACGCTTATTATCAAGAGATGGTCTAATTGGCTACAGAGTCCAAGTAGAGTCTCATGGAGGAGAAGCAGATCAGAGCCACCATGAAGGATATTACTCGCACATATATCAACCTGCCCTATCTGTTGTAGGCACAGAGATGAGCACTCATCAATCACCTACCATTAATCCTGATTGGCCTCATCAGCTCTGATCTAACATGATGTACTTAACTTTTTTTTTATCATGGTTTCGGTTCCCAAATGTGAAGGATTTAGAGGTTATAGTCACTACGAGGATGACATCACCGAGCCCATAGAGGATGAGACGATGGACAAAGATAATGTATAGGTGATGCCTTTTATGAGCTTCGAACTTCTTTAATTTAGCTTTTGGTGGCATTCAAGTTGGTTTTATTATAGAACTTTGAAATTCTTGATTATTGAAAACCTGACATTAGCCATTACGAGCTAAGTCTTTGCTTGCTGCGACCTTCCTTGTCTATGAATGTGAATGTTTGATTATTGTGAATGCTTATATTTATATGTTAAATGTGAATGAATGTAATGTGCCAATGTTTTTCAAATGTATATAGGTAGTTGCAGTTTAGGACATCTTTTCTAGCTTATTGATGGAGACACACAACAAGTGATTTAAAGCTTTCCTTCACACTCTTCAGAAGCTAGACTGGCTGAGGCTTGAGAGATTCGTATTACGAGCCCTTTAGTACCTCACTTCTAGGCCTATGAATATGACATTTATTCACTCTACTTTTAGGTTCCGGGATCCGGTCACTCATGTATTCTAATTTACCAACCTTGAGATTTGTCCCTTGGGGTTGAAGAGTATCTTGCTATGTTGAGGTGTAGCTTTCTTGAGAGTCCATCTCTCATGTTCCCCATGAGGCTTTCTTTTACATTCACTACATTATATTTCAGAGCCGTGGATAGGCTAAGATGGATGTGGACTCTAAATTCCATCGAGCATTCTTTATCTCACCCTCCCGATATTAAAGGGTTTCAGGTTGACACTTTTCTTTGCTGGTGTGAGACTCCCCCAGTTTGTACCTTACTTTGACTTCCATAGTGTCTCTTCTTCTCATGTCAGAGTTTATTTGAAGTGTTGGATTAGTTGCACTTCTTTTCTTATATTCTGTCATTGATCCAATCTCCACGGGTCTCCTTTATGGTTTTGGCTCTAGTAGAGAATCTGGTTCACATGGATGCTGCCACGGTTAACCTGTATTTATTCGGTGACCATTTCGCTTTATTGGAGGTATATACACTTGACCTTTCTTTTTATGAATTATATTTTCCCATTTAATTGAAATGTTTGCATGTATGGCTTCTAGAGAGGCTTTGCTTGACTCCTGACCCTCGTTTGGGCAGAGAATGATATCTTCCTTCATATTATGGCTTTAAAGGATTCGCTAGGAGGGGCCATCACACTGAGTGAGGAGACTTGGGTTGAGATTTTGCACCATTATTAGGCTTTTGATATCCGATGGCTTAGCACTTGGTAGGAGATTCCTTCTTGACCACCTACATGCATGAATATGATGTGCTACTGTTAGGTTTGTTTAACCTTACTTCCTACTCTTCTTCTCACTTATGTAGGTAGTACAGGAAACAACAATGAGTCCCTAGGATAATCTAATCAACTCGTTTTCAAGAGTTGGATCTGATAAACCAAATGCGATTCAAGGGTTCTTAGCGTGGGCTAACTTTGTTACTTTGGACTATAGTGCCCCAGAGACCATTGAGACTGATAAGTACTATCGAGGGTGGTTTGTCAAGATCAGGAGCCTTCAGAGCATCGATTTGCATTATTTTGTATCACACGAGTGAGAGAGAGACGAGAATGGGTTAGACCCCCTTCCTTGCACTTCAAGGAAGTGTGCCAAGTAGCATGATTGGAACTCGTAGATCCCCTATCGACCTACGTCTATCTTTATGCACTTATTCTATTTGTTCTAGACTTTGACTTTACATTATTCTAGTTTTTATGTTTGACTTTTACATAGATTCTACTATCAAAGCATAGATCTATCAAACTTATTTGCCTTTTCCTTCATTGTATGAGACTTATCAAAACTTTTTTTCTTTTTGATTAGAACAATACTACATTGAGTTTACTTGTGATATTCTATTAGTGGTACATAAGCATAAATCTTGCAACAGAATTGACATTTCATTAGTGATTTTAACAGGGGTACAAACATTTCCTATGATTTGACTCCCTACTATCAACTAGCCTTAGATAGGTTTTTCTTCTTGCACCTTCCCTATTTCCTCTCATAGTCCTAAATTTTGATTGAGTCACCCTTTTCGAATTTTCATCTCGGCATACTTTCATTTTCATATTTTTTACAAAGAAAATGTGAGCACGGGATTCTTGGACCCTCACACAAAGCGATGGTGAGAAATATTTCCCCTTAACTTTTTGTTCTAAATGGTTAGAGGAGATTCTTGAGTCTTTTAAAAGCCAAAACCGTTCAAAATCGTCCCAAAAACCATAAAAGCTGAAAAAAATCAGTAAAAGAATTAAAAAATAAAAATAAAAATTTTGAACCTGCCCATACCGGTCGAACCGATCCAAAATTTTCGACTGATGCTGGAACCAGCCTGTCGCAAGCCCAAAATGGACCGGTACAAGCCTGCCCAATTGGGCCGGTCCTGGTCGAGACCTGCCTCAAATGTTTAGACCAGTCCCGACCGACTTGTTGCCCACTTCAAAAAAATTTTCCCCTTTTACCCTTATTTTCTCAAAAATACCCTTCAAACTTCACAAAATATATAATTTTTACCAACCACTATATATGTCTAAATTTAGATTTTTCAAAGGTTGGACTTTTACCTCTTTGGGAAACTTCTAGAGAGAGAGAATTCCAAAGAGAGAAAATTTGAGATTTTTGAAATAAAAATAGAAAATTCTCCACATCCCCTTTCTCAACGCTTTTTCTCCGAAAACTCTTGTTTCCTTTTCGTGTTCGAGTAAGAAACTGCAAATGTAACTCCTGGGTTTCCTATTCTCCTCACTAAAAGACCTCCTTTTTTGCATTTTCCAACCAAATCGACTACAAAAGACTTCAGGATCCTATTCTTCAGCATTTCTGCCTTCAAAACTTGCGGGTTCACGTCAGAGGGGTAAGATTCTGCGCTTTTGGAGACACTTAGCGTGATTTTGTGCTTTATTTTCTTTCATTTTTTTATATCTTTGGCCTAGTCTATTCATTTTCTTACTCTTTATTACTATTTTAGGTCTCACACGATGGGAAATCCATTTTTCCCCGATAATCGACCACATTTATGCCATATTTTTTTTATCTTAAATAATAAAATTGGTTAAATTGAGTCTAAAATCAATTATTTTCCAATAAAAGAGCGCGGGGAACCCAAATTCCCCACTTTTGAATTCATTACCACGCGATTCACCCTAATCTAATTTATGCTATTTATTGTGTCTTGTTTGGATAAATAACTATGCCATGATGTTTTGATATATCTCATGCTAACCTTTGTAGATGCAGGTAGTTAAGGTTAGATGTATGTTAGGGTTTTATTTTCCTTCGGGTATCGCAATTGTAAATAAAATGTATTTGTAGATTATTTGTATTTAAGACCATTTGAATGTTACCCCATGGTTTGTATTGCTATTTACCCTAATCCTTTTCAGGTTAGAAGCCTCGTATTTACTTTATTTATTGTTTTCTTTTATTTAATTATTGATTTATTTAATGCTTTCCGCATAAGTATGATTAGTTTTTACATAATAAAAAATGATTAGAATGAAATCAAAATGTCATAAAGGTGGTTGTTTGTATGTAACTAAAACTCAAATAAGGACGAAGTAGGTAACTCATCGGGCCCAAATCTCTTTACTACAGTGTGATTTAGGCTTAACGGATCTAGGCTGTACTGAATTTCCTAAAAGAGCTGATCCGAGTGGCAACTCCATAATGACGTAGGCGAGAGGTTCAGGCCTCAAATCTTTCAAAACTTTTTTCTTTTCTCATTTCATTTTCATAAAACCTATCACGCCCCATTTCACTAGGGAAGCGCTACGCGATGACCGTGTGGGTCCCAAAAACGTTGTCTGCTCACGTTGGCAACTCCGTTGGGGACCATTCTTCTTATTTCAACTTAAAAGTTTAAAAGACTTCGATGAGTATTAAAAAGTTGTTAAATGAATTTTTTCCACCATTAAAATATTTCAAACAAAAGCATATGCATTAAATGGATTAACCTTAAGATTAGGATGCCCTATTTTTGCCATGAAGCCACGAAAGTATCACTTGTGACCTAATGGGGACCAAGGAGACCTAGTGTGTGGATCACTTATTTCCATATCACATATACCTCCCTCATTCATACATAGTTGGGTAGAAGATTAGAGTGTATCGTAGTGCAACAAGAAAATTCTACATCAACAATCCTTGTGACCGAACTCATATAGCATCACCGTAGTAACTTTCCTTAGGTATACCAAAACGTCTATATGTGCATCATTCAGATTCGCTCCTTGACATCCTCGTGGTGATAAGATGACCCAAGCTTAAATTTAGAAGCCAAACCCTTTAATCCGCAAGAGGCATATGGTTGTAAGAAATATATATTGCGTGCATGCTACGTGTTACATGTTTAATCGCTTTTCCATCCATTACATATGCAAATAAAACAACATCTCACACCATGAATATCACAATTACCACATTCTTTTATGCAGACTCTAATTTATGGACACACTCATTCTTTTATTATTTTAAGGTTTTAAAATGCTCGTGAAGTATCATGACACCACGAATAAACCCCAAACATCTGTTAGACATGATGTATGCCCTAGAGGCAATTAGGGTGATATGTCTTAATTAGTAATAATGTATAAACGGTTTCAGATTAATAATAATAATAATAATAATCAAGGCATCTTTATTACATATCAGTGTTTTCTTTCTTATTTATGTATCTCGCTGGTATCATATATGTATAGTATTATGTATGTGCACATTGATAAGACAAATTCAGTGACTAATTTATAGCGTAAAAGTGCAAGGAAATAGTGGGAGCTATGTGGAGTGAGAGATCTACATACGTGTTACTATGAATAGTCTAAATATCCCTAATCATAGTTTCATTGGGAATGGACATTAATGGAGCAAACTGACTAGCATGTGTAGACTCACTCCTTGGATTAGATCTAAGCAGCCGATCTCACAAGTTGAAGGTGGTACCCTGAGTTAACACATGAATTTATTCGTGTAATACATTGGAGACCGCTATAAGATAGACACTCGAAAATAACTATATCCATGTGTAGGTGTCATGTCTTATTGCAGTAGCAGTACAAGTATCCTCAGACTTGAGATATTGGTTACCTTATGTAGGAGTTGCTATACATTGGGTCATACTTATTCATACCCTGGCGATAAGGATGATACAGGTGATTGCAGGTATAGTGATGATCACATGTTGGTAAGCTATGTAGTCAATACGTGATTCATAGCTCCTGATATAGTGATATAATGGGAGATGTACCTTAGGGCCCCTTGTTGAAGTAACACACTCATAAAACCTCTGATCAGAGTATAAGATTGATAAAATGGGTTTCTAATCAATCTTGATACATAATGGTTGAGTGGTATTCTTCGTGAACAAGTCTAATTCTAGGATGGCTACGGCTATTACATGAGCTAACACTTAATTTGAGCTCAATAAACTAGATGGTACTTAACCTAATGGAGGAGTATATTTTATTAGTTACTACTACGAAACCGGATCAAGCCACAAGCACGTGATGTTCCAAGTATTGGGGGATCATATGCCTTTGCTAGAAAGTCCATTTGATAGTCTAGAGCTATCATGTTCCATATCGGTCTACAACACTAAGCTTAAAGGTTCTCAGATGGGAAGCCAAGTTTAGGTTAACCTCTAGTGGCTCTATACTATGGGATCCTATGAGGTCACACACTTTGGGTCTTTATTGGACTAAGTAAACAACCTATAGACTGGGTCTATGTTGAAAATATAAGTTGTCGAATTCGTTAGAAGAATCATTAATTGGTTGGACCGAATTAATAATTAAAGAGAATAAAGAGATAATAGGGAAACATTACACAGAGTAGAGTAAGGGAATTTTCCTATTACGAGTGGGCTCCAAATGAACACGGGTTATTCGAAGTGGGGCTTACGTGGCTGCCCCGCTAGCTGAAAAGCTCACGGAGCAAGCCCTCATGGTAGTGAGCTACAAGCTCGCAAGCATTGCCCATGGCAGCACTTACGCAGGCCGCAAGCTTGGGCTTGCTGTAGCAAGGCAAGCCCACAAGGGCTTACCTTGCTAATGGCACGCGGGTTAGCCCTCTAGTTATTGTGATATCCTCGGCTAACCCGCTAATGTGGGATGGGATATTCCCATCCCACCAAGTGTTAGAGGGGGAGTCTAACAATAGGCCTCCCCTCTCATTTTTCTCAATACACATACACTTCAGCTCAGCTTTTCTCTCTATGTTTGACATTTCTCTCTTCATTTGTTGTGCGAGATCCTTTATGAGTTTCTCCAAACAAATGAAGAATTCTTTCGAAGGCTCTTTCTAAAGTGAGCCTTCCCAGTTTAATTTCTAGTTTGTCTTCAAGCGGTCTAGCAGCTACTATTTACTAACGGGTTCTTCCTCAACAAGGTTTTAGGTCTGCGAAGATCCGCGTTGATCAATCATAGAGGTTCTCCTAGTTTGGAAGCTTGTGCTAATGAAGTTCTATTGAATTTCTCTAAGGGAACACTATCACTAAAAGAGAGAAAGTATGCATCAATTGGTAATGCTCTAAACTTAGGAGATCCTTAGGTTAATTTTAAGTTTTGAAATTCCGCCTTGCAATGTTTTCATGTTGAATTACTATCTTGAATAACCTGCAGACTGGAGTTAGGCTTGAGGCTGAACCAGGATAAAATCTTAGGTGTTGAAGTTCTATCCTTTATCGCTTTGTCTTTATTGCATTTTACTCATTCATCTTTCTCTCTGTTTTACGAGTTTTGCTTGATAAACCAATCCAAGCTGAGTAAAGTACTCAGTAGCGATTGAAGATAAACTAAGTGAGCGAAGCTAAATAGTTTATAGTTTATATACCAAACTTAGCATGCTTCACTCAGCACGTATCTAAAAATTGAACTTGGTAAAGAGTTTTTATAAAATCTAAAGTAACCAAGTAACTTCATTCTACTGTGTTTAATAAGCTTTTCGGACCAAAAAGTGGTATTAGACCTAGTGCTCAACTTATAGACTCATCGTCTTTAAGTTAAAGATCTAAAATGGCTTATAACAGTTTTAGTTCTGGCTTAGGACAAATTGTACTCCTTAAAAAAGGAATGTCTGTAACCAGGCCTCCTCTATTTGATGGTAACCATTACACGTTTTGGAAAAACAGCATGAAAAACTTCATTCAATTACAAAGCATGCGAGCATGGCTCGCTATAGAGCTTGATCCTAGAATTCCCACGATTGTGAGGAATGGGGAAGAGTCTCAGTTTATCTAGAAGACTATGATGAGGCTAACATAAGGCTTCTCAAAGAGAATGCGGCAGCCATCAATTACTTATATTATGGTTAGATTAGAGTTTAACAGAATCTTAGGTTACAAATCTGGAAGAAGCTGGAGATTGATAAGTGTATAATTACACTTATTATCATGATAATTTTGCATAATAAATGCTATGGATTTAGTCATTTTTATACTTCATATAAAAGATTTCACGTGGTATGTAGTTGTTTTTTTATGCAAATGCATATACTAGGTAAATCTTTGGAGTAAAATGGACCAAGGTGGAATTACATGGAAAAAGAGTGGAAAAGTTGCAAAAAGTAGCGTGGAACGTGAAGAATTGGCTTAGATTTGAAGATGTGAAAGATTGGTGAAATTACAAGAAGTGTT
>CATIWQ010562062.1:0-16994 GCA_949673415.1 Euphorbia schlechtendalii | reverse complement strand
GATCATTTTACTCCCAAGATTTACCTAGTATCTGCATTTGCATAAAAAACAACTACATACCACATGAAATCTTTTATATGAAGTATAAAAATGACTTAATTCATAGTGTTAAATGTATAAAATTAATATGATAATAAGTGTAATTATACACTTATCACTAAGCCTAAAGGTTCCCGAATGGGAATCCAAGTTTAGGTTAACCTCTAGCGGCTCTATACTTTGGGATCCTATGTGGTCACACACTTTGGGTCTTTATCAGACTAAGTAAATAACCTATAAACTGGGTCTATGTAGAAAATACTAGTTGTCAAATTAGTTAGAAGAATTATTAATTAGTTGGATCGAATTAATAATTAAAGAGAATAAAGAGAAAATGGGAAAAATTACACAGAGTGGAGCAAGGGAATTTTTTCCATTACAAGTGGGCCCTAAATGAACAAGGGTTGTTCGAAGTGGAGCCGAAGAGGCGACCCCGCAAGTTGAAAAGCTCACGGATCGCTAGCGCGTGGGGTAAGCCCATGCATGCTAGCAAGCTGCAAGCCCCCAAGTGCTAGCCATGGCAGCGCTTGCGCAGGCCGCAAGCATGGGCTTGCGATAGCAAGGCAAGCCCGCAAGGGCTTGGCTATCAAGAGAAACGCAGGTTAGCCCACAGGTCATTGTGACCCATGTAGCTAACCCGCTAAGGTGGGATGGGAATATTCCCATCCTACCTAATGTTTGAAGGGGAGTCTAACACTCCCCCTTTTTCCCTATATATTTACCTCTCCTCTCTCATTATTCTCTACACATAAACACTTCAGCTCAGCTTTTCTCTCTGAGTTCGACATCTCTCTCTTCATTCATTTTGGGAGATTCCATGAGTATCTCCAAACAAACGAAGAATTCTTTTGAAGGCTCTTTCTAAAGTGAGCCTTCTTGGTTTATTTTTGGGTTGGTTTTTTAGCGTTCTAGAAGCTATTGTTTACAAACGGGTTCTTCCTCAACGAGGTTTTGGTTGGTGAAGATCTGCGTGTATCAATCATAGAGGCTCTCCTAGTTTGTAAGCTAGTGCTAACAAAGTTCTTCCAAATTGCTTTAAGTGAACACCGTCACCCAAAAAGAGAAAGATGCATCGACTGGTAATGCTCTAAACTTAGATGCTAGGTTTCTTTTATAAGCCTTATAAACCTAAAAGCATCTATGGAACATTTTAACCTAGATTATATCAATCATGGCATGCTTAGGAGATCTTTAGGTTAATTTTAAGTTTTTAAATACCGCCTTGCAACGTTTGCATGTTCAATTATTATCCTGATTAACCAGCAATATTGGAAGTTTTACCTTAAGGCCTCTTGTTAAATCGACACATTCATAAACCTCTTATTAGAGTATGAGATTGATATAATGAGTTTCTAGTCAATCTCGATACATAAAAAGGTGAGTGGTGCTCTTTGTGAACAAGTCTAATTCCAGGATAGCCACTACTATTACATGAGCTAACACTTAATCCGAGCTCAATAAACTGGATGGTACTTAACCTGATGGAAGGAGTGTATTGTGCTAGTTACAATTGCAGAACTAGATAACGTTCTGAGTATCTAAGGATCATATGCCTTTGTTAGAAAGCCCATTTAATCATCTAGAGTTATCGAGTCCATATTAGTCTGGAACACTGAGCCTAAAGGTTCCCAAATGGGAAGCCAAGTTTATGCTAACCTATAGCGACTCTATACTTTGGGATCTTATAAGGTCACACACATTGGGCCATCACTAGACTCAATAAAGAGCTTATAGACGGGTTTATACCGAGAATCAAAGGGAAAGTCAAACTCATTTTGGATGGACCAATTTTGGTCAAAGTAGTGTACCGAGAGAGAAGGGGCAAGGTTTAACTGAACTAGAATACTGCGAGTGGACCTTGTAAGAAATCTCCTAAAAGCCCATGAGGAAAGCCTGTGTGAGCGCTAGAAGCGATTGCTTGCGGAAAGCCTGAGCTGCAAGCACAAGCGCAGGCAAGGCAAGGCCATGCGAGGGGCTTGCCTTGCGCGATTAGTTGCTCTACGAGATTCCAGCAGAGCAGCCCACGCCATCTTGTAAAGCCCGCGTGGGATTGGTGCTACAAGGGGATCATTTTTGCTCCCCTTAGGCTATAAATAGCCCCTTCCCCTCCTTCATTTCTCACTTCAGCTCAGCCTTTCCTTTTGAGTTTTGACTTCTTTTCTTCACGAGTTTTTTTGCGAGATCCTCCACGAGTTTCTCCGCTTTTGTAAGAATTATTTTGAAGGCTTATTCCTATTTTTGAAAGAGTCTTCTTAGATATATTTTCGGGTTGGTCTACGAGCGGTCTAGCAGATGCTTGTTAACTAACGAGTTCTCCATCTACGTGAGGTTTTGGTCGTTGGGGTCCGTGTGGACTAATCATAGAGGCTAAGGGATTACCACTCCAAAGGGGAAGACACGCATCAACTGGTAATGCTCTAATCTTAGATGCTCGGTTTCTTTTATTAAGTTTTATAAACCTATAAACATCTATGGAACATTTCAATTGAGATGATGTCAATCATGTCATGCTTATGAGATCCTTTAGGGTTAATTTTAAGTTTTGAAATTCTACCGTGCAAGTTCGTATGTTCATTAACTGCCTTAATTAACTCGCATATATAAGCTAAGTGAACAAATAGTAAGGCAACAAAATATTTGCCAATAACTTCACTTGTTGAGTTTTTGGTAAGATTAATGCAAGATCTGTTCTACAAACACAAAAACCTTGCAATGAATTCAAGGACAATGTTAGCACATAGGCAAGAAAACCTATTAGAAAAGTAGTATATTATAGCATCTACAGTGAAGATAAAAAAACTTATTTTTTATTCTTTTTTTTATGTTTCATTTGTTGTTGTAATGGATGCTGGAAATGATCTATTTTTATTCCCCAAGTTTAATTTGTTGTGATATTCCTTCCAATTTTCAAGTTCATGGTATATTACATGATGAACAACACATGTTGCTCCTCTATCAACCGTAAGTCTCATGTAGACTTTCATTTTTTTTGTGATGAAAAGTGTTATTCTTCACCTACACATGTTGCTCTTCATTTTCTACACTCTTAACAAGTAAAAAGGCTAATGATTTTGTAATATGAGTGAAATACATATTGAGAACTATAATACAGAACCTATATACAAACAAAGTAATCAACAATGGCATAACCAACAAATTTTAAAAAAGAAAAGCAACTTAATAACAAGAACATAAAAAAATCAATCTGCATTACCAAACTTAAATTCTGAAACCACAAAATGCAGAAGAAACATTCTCATCTAATATAATAGGTACATGGCACAATATTTGCATTTAACTGCTAAAAAAATATTCATCATGTTTGTAGTGAAATTGAAAGTAGTTTAAACAACAAAAGCAAAGGTATAAGACTGATATAAATATATAAATATATGGAATGACAATGTCATCTAACATTTATCATGGTATAGGATTTATGGCATAACATTGACATCTAAAATCTGGTTTAAGAGTGTTAATAAAACGGAAAAAGAGATTTAACAATAAAAAGTAGCAACATTATTACAAAAACTAAAATTAATAGGGAAACAAATGGTATAACAGCATTTTAAAATTCTTTTCACATATTATCAATGGATATTAAGACATATAATGCTATCATATCAAGCATTTAGATACATAATCACATATACAAACAATTAAATAAGGAATGGAGTTCATAAAAAATGAAAAGAGCTTTTTAATACTAAAAAAGAACGAATACATTACCTCAACGTTTTCGCTTCTTCGAATGATCCAAAGCCTGGCTCTTGAGATTGTGACCGTAATCTGATTTATCATGTGATTAAATTAAAAATTTGAAAAAACAAAGAATTTTCTTAAAAAATATAAAAGGTTGTGCGTTCATACCTTGTGATTCTCTGTGATGATCCTTAATCTTCATTTGCCTCCATAACAGCTTCAAGAATAGGAAGTCAGAAACCAAAATCAAATAGAAACAACAGAGAAAGGAGAAATAGTTTGAGAGAAAAAAAAACAGATTACGTGAGAAAAGGAAGAGAAAGAATCGAGCAACAATAAAAGGAAAAAAAAACAAAAGTTAGGTTTTCAGATGGGTAATTAAACGATATACCCAAAAAATTAAATTTTATTACTTTTACAACTATGATGAACACTTTGCCATTTTATTAGATTCTTTTTTTGCTTCTCCTATTTAATTTGAATTTAGCAACTTCAAATCTCAATATCTCACAAACCGTTGATTTTTGAAATTGACGTTTTAAAATATTTTATTCGTCTTAATTTAATCTTTAAAATGACATACACTTTGATTTTTTCAAAAAAATAAAAAATTTATTGCAATCTTATACATAGTATAATAAAAAAATATTAATTTTTCATGAAGACATAATACAATGTATAAGAGTGGTATAATGAATTTACAAAAAGATTATATAAAATACATTATACGACTTTTATATCATGTATAACACCTTCATGTAAAAAGCAATAAAAATGGATATTATACAATTATTATACTATGTATATGACCATGAAAAATTATTTTTTTAGTAGAAAGTGAGTTTTGTTGTAAACATAACCACTATTATACCATGTATAAGAGCTTTCATATCATGTTTAAGGTATTCATGCCATGATTTTTTATGGGAAATCAGTACTGTTATGAACATAAAGAAGAAAAAAAGATTATATAAATACATTACACAACTTCATACCAGGTATAACACCTTCATGAGAAGACAATAAAAAGGGCATTATACTACAATTATACATTTTATAAGATTGCGAAACATTATTTTTTTCGAAAAAATCAAAGTATATGTCTTTTTAAAGATAAAATCAACACGAATAAAATATTTCGAATCTTCGATTCGAAAAAAACTAAATTGTTTGTGAGATATGAATGTTTGAAGTTGCGAAATTCAAATTAATTAAGAGAGAAGGTAGTTACAAGGGTTGGCAAATTAACATAAAAATTGGTAAAGGAAATTTCTTCTTTCATGTAAAAAAAGATTTTTTTTAATTTTGCAAAATTAAACATTCGTAAAACCTAAATTTTATAAGAAGCTATGACAAATAAAAATATAACCCTTTTAAAAATTGGGAAATTGTAAAAAATGTAGGGTTTGTAAAACTTATTTATAAAAATACATTCCAACAGATCATTCATTGTATAACCAATTTTAAGTTTCAGTTTTCACTCTATACGTTCTATATGTATACTGTTTTATCATGTTTTAGTTGCTTCCTCTTTATATTTCGCACGTTTCTCTCCATCAAATTCTCTCTTCCTTATTTCGATTCTCCCCGATTTTCTCTAGATCGAAGTTTCTTCAAATTTCTGCTATTTGCAATTCTTAAATTCTCTGCATAATTCCAGTTTTTTAGCTTTATATCAGGTTTTTTTTCTTTCAATTGATAATGAGGATCTATGGAGTTGAAATCCTATTGTTGCCAATAGATTCGATTTGTCAATTTGCGTTTGATTTTGTCGTTAATTTGCAGAAGGATTATGCAATTTTTGTGTTGTAATTGATGTGAAGATTTTCACTTGGCTGTATAAATGCACCAATATGCGACCCATACACTATGTGTTTGTGAAGATGTCTAAATGAATTAATAAAGAATTATACTATATTAAATTTAATAAAGAGAGAGCTTAAACAAATATCGGAGAAAGTTGAAAAGCACAGATTGAAAATGGAGGAAGTGATGGCTAATTTAATTATAAATTCATCTACTAATTCTGATTTTTATCACTCTCATTAGTCTTAGAAGCCTGTCCTTCAAAGTATTCCTGAACTTAATCAATTGATTAGTTTTAATTAATTATCTTACATGTTTTGATCACTTTTTCTAATGCATTTTCATTACTTTTCAAGATTAATTTAACACAAAATGTTCTTTGTACTAGTTTCCTACCACTTTCTTGCTAGTTTTTTACATTTTTTGTTTTTCATACCAGTTTTATATCAGATACATACCAGATTCTTACTATTTTGATTCAATACTTTGTAGAGATTTATCTTACATGTCTAACTCACTTTCTAATGCATTTTCATTACTTTTCAAGATTAATTTGACACAACTTATTCTTCATACCAGTTTCCTACCACTTACATACCACTTTCTTACTAATTTTGACATTTTTTGTTCTTCATACCAGTTTCCTACTAGTTACATACCAGATTCCAACTATTTTGATTCAATACTTTATAGAGCTTTATCTTACATGTTCTAATCACTTTCTAATACCTTTTCATTACTTTTCAAGATTAATTTGACACAACTTATTCTTCATACTAGTTTCTTACCACTTACCTACACTTTCTTACTAGTTTTGATATTTTTTGTTTTTCATACCAGTTTCCTACCAGTTACATAGATTCCTACTGTTTTGATTCAATACTTTGTAGAGCTTTATCTTACACGTTCTAATCACTTTCTAATGCATTTTCATTACTTTTCAAGATTAATTTGACGCAACCTATTCTTCATACCAACTTTCTACCACTTACCCACTTTCTTACTAATTTTGACATTTTTTGTTCTTCATACTAGTTTCCTACCAGTTTCATGCCAGATTCCTACTGCTTTTATTCAATATTTTGTAGAGCTTTATCTTACATGTTCAAATCACTTTCTAATGCATTTTCAATACTTTTCAAGATTAATTTGACATAACTTATTCTTCATACCAGTTTCCTACTACTTACCTACCACTTTCTTACTAGTTTTGACATTTTTTGTTCTTCATACCAGTTTCCTACCAGTTACATACCAGATTCCTACTGTTTTGATTCAATACTTTGTAGAGATTTATCTTACATGGTCTAATTACTTTCTAATGCATTTTCATTACTTTTCAAGTTTAATTTGACACAACTTGTTCTTCATACTAGTTTCCTACCACTTACCTACTAGTTTCTTACTAGTTTTGATATTTTTTGTTCTTCATACTTGTTACGTACCAGATTCCTACTGTTTTAATTCAATACTTTGTAGAGTTTTTATTATACATGTTGTAATCACTTTTTAATGCATTTTCATTACTTTTAAGATTATAATTATTTTTTTTATTGCTTTGGAGATAAACTTTTGACATGTATTTGTATTACTTACCATAGCTTTATAAAAATTTGACATAACTTGTTATTCCTACCATTTATATACCAGTTCTCTATCAGTTTCTCTCCAGATATCAAACAATTCAAAATTATTTTCGAAAAAGTATATCACAATGAATGACATTTCGAAGATAAAAATAAGACGAACAAAAAACTCTAAAGCGGCATGTTAAAAAAAATAAACTGTTTGAGAGATACTGACAAAATAAGATAAGAAAATTGAAAAATACATGTAGCACGTAAGGGAGGAGAACATAACAATTTTAGAATGTATAGGAGGTAAATATGAAACTTAATTGATAAAATAAATTAATGCACAAAACTTTAGTTGAAATTATTCCTAACTTTTAATACATTTATAAAATTTTCCCTTTAAAATTTAGGAGAAACACGTACAATGAAAATGAGATTTTCCTAAAAGCGTCTTATTAACATGAAGTGGGGACCTAATCTAGATTAGTGTCGTATTAACCTAAAGTGAGGGCCAAATCTTGTATTTGGTTGCACCAAAATAATTGTTTTTTGTAAACAGAAATAATAGATATGGCGGCGATCAAGAAAAAATGAAAATAGGTTGCCTATATGGCAAGGAAAGGTTAGGTTATAACTATCTGATAGGCTGCGTTATAAGAGAAACGCTTCTTTGTCTCAGCAAGCACACAGCTTTCTCTGCTTCTCTTCTTTCTCTGAGTCAAGGAAGGAAACCAAAAGCAACAATGGTGGCTCGTTGCACGTTTAAATCCGACAATTTAGTCATAAAATCGCCCAACGATAGACGTCTTTATAGAGTGATTGAGCTGGATAATGGACTATGTGCTTTGCTTATTCACGATCCCGAGATTTACGCTCACGATGATCCTAAAACCCTAGGGAAGTCTCAAGAGGAGGCGGACGATGATGATGATGGTGATAAAACGGAAGATGGAGATGACGATGATGATGAAGAGGAAGAAGATAGCGGAGGAGATGGAGATGAAGATGAAGACGACGATGAAGAAGAAGAAGAAGAGGAAGGGCAGGGTGAAGAAGATGAGGGAAAAGGGAATTTTCAGACTAAAAAGGTTAGTATTCTGGTGGTGAATTGATGCCTGTCTAATATTTCTTAATTGTTATAGTTCATTGAAATTACAACTACATATTAAGCATTACGGTATCGGATAATTGCTTTGTGAGAAGTTACAATTGGAAGCTTATTAGCTGAAACTGCATTTCTGTTAGACTGATTTTTAGGTTAATAAGAATGAAATCACTACCATTGAACTATAAATTATCTTCTCATTTCCTTTCTTGATTCAAATAAATGTTTCATCATTTGAATAATGTGATTTGTAATTGAAGGGTTTATTTACAGGCGGCAGCAGCCATGTGTGTGGCCATGGGAAGCTTTTCTGACCCTATTGAGGCACAGGGTCTCGCACATTTTTTAGGTTCGATTGTTTATCTTGATCACTATGCTTATTCATGGTCTGATAATTTTGTTTTGATGCATAAAAGCTTTACTGTTATAAATAAATTACACCACTGACTGGATAACTTCCAAACCAATCACATTATTGGACTTTGAAATGGCTCTTAGTGCTAGTTTAGTAGTGTTAATGTTTGGCTTGGCTTAGGTGATTACTAAGGGACATTTGGGGATGAAGAAGATGATTTTGGTACATTATGGGACTGTTTAAACTTTAAATTTTAAAAGATTTTAAGCCACGCAGATGGGTTATAAAACTTATAATTTTAGCATAAGGTAATAAAACTACTTTCTATTGGAATTGTATTAAGGATTTTCAAAACAAATATCATTATTAGCTTTATTCAACTGATATAATTCTAATATATGTGAAGAGCATTTTAGTTGGCCGAGTGTTTTCTTCTCTTTGATTCCATTTCCTTTAATTTTAATTATCATTATTTTGCCGTCATTTAATCATTTTCCTTGAATTTAATTTAAAATCACTATGTTTTCCGAAACAAGTTATCATTGATATGCATGCAATCAGATTTATATTCAAGTGTCTCTTAGAACCTTTTGTTGTGCAGAACACATGCTTTTCATGGGGAGTGCTGATTTTCCAGACGAGAATGAGGTTTGTTTAAGTATAACTTTTTCAGTCAACATTTTGGGACCATATCTGGAATACAGGAGTTAAAAGGTTACTGCTTTTAGTTTGTGCTTACAACAGTTTCAAATGTGTGATCGCAAAAGAAAATTGTCTGAAATTATTTTCATTTAATTAATACTTTTTTTGCCAAGTTTTATTGAGAATATTGAGACATGACAAATAAATTGGCAATTGGCATATTTGTTTAGATATTATTTTATTGTACAATATATTTTGCTACTGTCTATATTCGGCCAATTGTCTCACTGTCTTGTTGAACTCAATGTTTTCCAATGTGAAGTTGATTGAATCTGTCAACTGGCTTGATAGTAGATGTATTAGGGAAAAATTGATCAAAAAGCTCATTTGGGGAAGTATTTGTTCCTAGACTTGGGGCTGTTTATGTTGTTTTAGCTATTGTGAGATGTGCAGTAGTTCCTTATACAAGACATATGCATGTTTGAGTTGCATATTAGTTTGAAGATGTAATCATGTTATTGCAGCAGCATAACTTTAACTTGTCCAGTTACTTAGATTTTTTTCTTTTCTAGTACGATAGTTATTTGTCGAAGCATGGAGGATCATCAAATGCGTACACGGAAGCTGAGCATACATGCTTCCACTTTGAAGTCAAACCAGATTTTCTTAAGGGTGCCCTGAGAAGGTAAATGCAGCTGGAGTATTCAACAATATTATATTTCAATTCCTAGCATATTTATATCTATTCATGTATGCAACACATATATCATTTCTCTTGTTTTTGTGTTTGCTCATATAATATATGTGCATGTCCATAAGTCCATATGGAGTTTTATGTGCTTTTGATGCAAGGATCAAACAATAACGTTTGTCATGTCATTTTCTGAAGATAAGCGTGTTTCAAATTTTAGACATTTAAGATTCCAATGGGCTGGATACATCTACAGCCCCTTGAACTTGACACTTTTGGCCTGCTACCCTGAACTTGCCAAAGTTGCAATTTCCAACCCGAATTTGACAAAAGTGCATCAATTTTGCTCTTATTGCTAATGTGGCAATTTTTGAATTTTTATGGATGAAGGCGGTTCTGTTTATTAAAGTTGATGAACTAGTAGGACACTTTTGACAAATTGATGGAGTAGATTAGGCACCTTTTCAATTAGGGGGTTAGATGGAACTGTTGAAAGTTTAGGATGACATACGGTGAAAAATGTCAAATTCAATGGGGGTACAGATGTGTTCGGCCTATTCAGTAATCAGTACACTACATATATTGTTTCTTCTCTATCATCTTGGTCTTTTTAATCGTATCCTCAATGAACCAACTATATTAATACTTGTTATGTTAGCAAGACACAATTTCTTTATCCTGATATTTGAGCTTACGTAGAACAGTAGCTATCATAACATCAACCCTTTTTTTTCTTATTTCATTGCAGGTAAATGCAAGATTGTCTTTTAAAGGCAGTTTTTTTTTGTGTCACCTCTTGTCAGATTGTTATCTTAAGTTAGATTGTTATCTTGAACCTTTCCTTGTCAGATTTTCGCAGTTTTTTGTGTCACCTCTTGTGAAAATGGAAGCCATGGAACGTGAGGTGCTTGCTGTAGATTCAGGTATCTACAAGTATTAAAAACTTGTTTTCATATTCCCCTCTTAAACTTAGCTCCTATTTAAAATATCCTCGTATATATGTATAATTGCAGTTATTTGTTGTTTTCATATTCCTTGTTACTGAATGTAATATGTACGTGAATTCAATGGATATAGAATTTAATCAGGTTTTGCAAAATGATGCATGCCGCCTCCAGCAACTCCAGTGCCATACATCTGGCTCTGGTTTCCCATTCAATAAATTCTTTTGGGGTAAGCCTGCTCCTGTTGCTTATAAATTTGGTATTACTCTGTTTTCTTAAAGTGAAACTGAGTAACTTCTTGCTGTTGGATGAAAGGGAATAAGAAGAGTCTTATGGAAGCTATGGAGAAGGGGATAAATTTGCGAGAAAATATTTTAAAACTGTACAAGGACTACTATCACGGTGGACTTATGAAGCTAGTTGTGATTGGAGGAGGTGAATATTTTTCAACAATTCTCTTGTTATATACGTCATAACATCCTAGGAGGTGCTGACAAAATAGAAAATTCTACTCCCGCTTGAGAAATTAGTTAGCTGAATTGAATTTATCGTTGCGTTTATAAACTGGGATATATATATGTTGGAATTGTTAGGTTTTACAGACATGTATGTACAACTGGCCTTCAAAAAGATATGATAATCTCAAATAGCTTCATGTCAGAAGTAACCCTGTAGCTGTTTCACACCATCACTATTATAAAACTATTATGTTGAGATGAACCATTGAGTGTGGATCAAATCTCTGAACTTCTTATGAGTATGTATATATCTAAATATATCACACATGTTTGTTAAAAAATTTATTGTATGTTTTTACTAAGATGTATAGTAGAGGAGTACTGTCTTTCAAACTATTGGCAAAAAGGGTCATTCCAAAGTTACAAAGACGAAATTTCCATTGTGCTATGGTATCGTTCCTGAGTATGGTATCTAAATAATGCAGAGTCTCTGGACATACTTGAATGTTGGGTTACAGAATTATTTGGTAATGTCAGAAAAGGTTCACTGGAAAAGCCTAAGTTTGAGGTTCAAGGTCCTCTTTGGAGATCTGGTAAAATTTACAGATTAGAGGCGGTCAAAGATGTTCACATCCTCGATTTAGCTTGGACACTCCCATGTCTTCGACAAGATTATATGAAGAAATCTGAAGATTATTTAGCCCATCTCTTGGGCCATGGTATGATAAATTACAATCATTAAATATTCAACATAAAATAATATATTTATTTTTTAGCAATGTGTATTGCATTTGATATCACATATACAAATCATGAAAAGTTATTTTATGATATTGGAATTTGTGTATATAAAGGTACAAAACAAAATTGGATTTGATGTGAGGGAATTGCTAAACATCTCCTTTTGAAACTTGTAAATCAAGATTATATGAAAGAATTAGGGAATAGTGTGGCTAAGGCTGTTGAAAATTTTTAATTGTGGGCATATCCTATCATTTCTTATAAAGGCAAAATAAAATGATAATTTTATTTTGTACAAATTTTCATAGTAGTCAAAGTCGCGCCTAGGCTCTCGGGCGAGGCCTCGTGCCTTTATGGGTTTTAGGCTTAATTTTGTGCCTTTAGCACCCCAAGGGGGCTAAAAGGCTCAAGGTGCGGCCTTGTGCCTTGACTACTACGCAAAATTTCCATAATTTTCTTTGCCATGTTGTGTCCAATCAAATTTCAATCGTAAATTCAGGCAAGTATTCTGGAATATTTTCAGTCCTGAAACTCACAATTCTATACTGCTAGCCATGTGATTACGTTATGTGGTTTTTTTGTATGAAAATGATTTATGCCTTGCAGAGGGTAGAGGCAGCTTACATTCATTTCTCAAAGCTAAAGGGTGGGCAACTTCTTTGTCTGCTGGGGTTGGAGATGAAGGAATGAATCGATCATCTGTAGCTTATATCTTTGGCATGTCTATACACCTTACTGATTCTGGCTTGGAGAAGGTAATGAATTTATTTTACTTTGTTTAATTCTATTGGATAAATAGTGTACCATTAAACCTTGTTCATTAGTAGTTAGTTTGTTTCTTTTGTTGTCCAATTGTCTGTCTTATTGATAACCAAATGAAGTAAGAATTTACTTTCTTACTGCACAACTGGTGCAATATGTGATTTGTTCATCTCAAGACAGTTTTAGTATGTCTGTTTTGAGTATGGTATATTCACAGGCTTTGCTGGCATTTTTTTCTGCATGTGGGAAGGTTTTTTTTTATATTTCAATCTATAAATAGCTCATATTCACTTCTGCTTGCTGTGTTGCAGATACTGAAAATGTATCTTTTGTCCACATATTGTATGATCATTTTACTTCATTCTAGTTCCTTAATTTGTCATGTATTAGTTTCTGTTAGTAGTTTATATTATTTTTATTTTAGAAGATTTGCATTAGAGTAGTTTTGGTATTATTTACCAAGGTTGTTATGGCAAAGGATAAACTGTTAGGGTAATTGTCTCGTAGTGGGTCAGAATTCCCATCCTGTTATGGACTTCAACTATTTATCTACTGCTATGTGTTTGAGATAATTATCTATCGATAAATGAATGATTATATCATTCCAAAACCTTATCTATCTTTCTTTTTGAATTTTTATCTCATCCCTCTTATTCTCCTTAATTTTTGTTAATATTCATCATTTCCAATCACAAGCTCCAGGTGAGATTCACTATTGTGACAGTTGGAAAGGCAAGCCGAGGTTGGAACAATATCATCTCAGAAAGGATCGCACCAATACTACCTAGGATCTGTAGGAAACTATTGACAAACTTGACCAAGTGTCCCAAAGCCAGTTTTCACAACAAACACCATTACCATCACGCCCAAACCCATTGCCAACACAAATATTCCATCTAGCCCTGCACCTAATCTTCATAATCCAAACAGATCTATGGTGTTATGTAGCTCCCATTTTGATAGAGGAATATTGAGTAATATTTAGTTTAATGGAGGTGTTTTCTGATTAGAACTAATGGTAGCTTAAGTGTGAGTTACTTCATTAAGCGGGGATGAAGTTGGGAACTGTGCTAGCAAGTCCTCTAAATACTAAAAACACACAAAACAATATTTTGGTGGAACTTTCTAGCATTTTTTATGAATGGTAAGGTTGAGTTAAAATACTGAATATATCACCTTCCAGGAATCCATTGGGATGAATTTGTTACAAATACACTAGCACACCCATAAATGTGAACGTGGGAAGAAGATGAAGGCTGAATTATTCAAATTAATTAATTTAGTTGGTTTAATTATTTTTTCTGCATTTCTTTTTTTTTAGTTTTAGAATTAGTAGTCCACTTTCATTTAAATTTTAATCAATTCCTTTTTTTAGGGTGATGTGCTCCATGATTCCATTTTGTAAGTAGTATAAATAATCTTAGACATCAATGAAGAAGTAAGGTTGAAAATCAATTAACTTTTGAGTAATTTAACTCTGTGGTATTTAGGTCCCCTCTAATTGAAGCTTACATTCATTCAAAATATATCGTAAAGAAGTTTGCTTCCTGACCAACATAAAAACCCACCACTTACACTAATGAAAAACCTACAACTCTATCACAAATTCGGGACCGTAACAGAATCTAGCTAGGAAGTTCAAAAAAGATTATAGGATACAGAATTACTGATATAGTGGGGCAGATGGCTTAGTTAAGGAAAGGTTCTACAATGGTTTCATATGTAGAGCGATTCGAGGAGAATAAACTGAAGTTGATAACGATACATACTTAGTTGACAGAGTCATTATACAGTAAAGATTTTATTACTGGCGTCAAACCTGAGCTCTAAGAAGCGATGAGAGCTCAGGAACCTCAAGGTGTTTACATTGCCTTTAAATATAATAGGCAAAATACCAATAAGCCATAATGGAGAACGTTTTGGAGTAGTCAAGCTGAAAACCCTGTTCTCTTGGACGTATTATCATTTTAGTTTAGTTTATCTACACTGAAATAAGTTCACATTAGTTTTGTTCAACTTAGTTCTGCTAACAAAAAGGTCAAGAGAACAGGAATTTATTTTGAAACCACCTTAAACCTGGGATTAATTTTGACATATACATTGAAAACCTTAGCCAATACCCTCCTATAGCTATTAAAGGTCCAATAAGTTAAACAGGGTTACCAATTTCAAGTTGAGTACTAAGTTAATAAAAATTTAATATCTTATTAGTTGAGAACTAACTACTACTAAATAGAAGCTACTGTTACAAGTCACCTCATAATAATAAATATTGAAGAAAATGGAAGAAAAGAGTAGTGCATTGAACACGAATAGACAACAAAATAGTTCAATTCATGAATCTAAAGTAGTTCTATGGCTACAAACTTTTCTCATAAATTCTATACAATGTAAATTACAACAAATTTGGACCAAGTGATGTGAATTCTTTACATAACCGAATAGACATAGTCATAGACCTGGTAAAAAAACATAAAATAAAAATATTTAGTTGCATTGAATTTAACATATACCTTAGAATTAGTACCCAAAATCAAAACATATCAGTATTTAGTATGAACTATTTTTAATTATTTGACAATTTTTAGAGCCTCCAAATATTTTTAGCATGAACTCTTTTAATTATCCAGGATGAATAACATTTCATTATTCTATTATTTGCATCAAAAAACATTTGACCAAGCTAATAAAAGAAAAAAAGAACCCTTAACTAGTACCTGAAGCGTGTTCAAGCCCTGTATGGTCAATGTGCAATCTAGTTCTCTATTTAATGTGAGAGTCCTAGCATTGGGTGGTTATGATATGATTCTAGTTTCTAATTGGATGCGAAAACTGATAGCAACCGAAAACACAAAATAGAAGAAACGAGGAAATAGAAAAAGAGAAACAGGAATCTGCCGGAGGTTCTATTGGAATGGAAAAGTAACAATACAATATGAAGACAGAACTAAAAAAAGGAAATGAATTGAAGAAACAAACTTTCAATCCCCCAAATATGAACTGGAAGGAAAACCCTTCAATCCCCCTCTCTTCCCAAAGGAATGAGCCCAAAAAGTTACAACTTCAAGTGATCTCAATAGTTCGAGCAAGGCGAAGCGCTTGAATGCGATTAGTCGGGTTCATGACACGAACCCAATCCTTAATTTCATCCTTCAATTCGTTGATAAAAAGACCAACATATTGTTCTTCAGGTTGTTTAGGAACATGGGCAGCGATTAACTCAAACTCTTCTATATACGAAGGGACAGTACCGTGCTGTTGCAATGTGGCTAACTCTTCGTAAGCGTTTTGCAATCCGACACCACCGAAACGGGTTGATAACTCCTCCTTGAATTGTGCCCATGTGGTTTCAGGAAATAGGTTTGTGAGAGTAGTGAACCAATTTATGGCAGCCCCTTCCATACACATTTGCGCCATTGACACTTGCATATGAGGAGGGGTTTGATTAGCCTTGAAAAACAGCTCTGCCTTAGTAAGCCAACCACGGGGGTTATGGCCAGAGAAACTTGGAAGTTTAATCTTTTGAACCGAGAAATACGCATCAGAGTGATTATCAGTTGGAGGAAGATGGCCCAAAGAATGAAGAACTGGAGGACTTAATTGAATCTGTGAATGGGATGTTTCTCCATTCAAGTCTCCACCAACTGGGCGCTTACCTTGCTGTTTTATCCAATCCATAACTGTCTTTTGAAATTCACCGTTTGCTTGTTTTTGCGAAGCTAAATCTGCCTTAATTTCTACAATAGAAAGAGTGAGTTCTTGGACTTGGTGAGTCACCTCTTCAAGCTTGGCATCAGTAGCATCTTGTTGAGCATGAAAGGATTGAAATCTGGTCTCGGTTGCCATTGGTGGGATCCTGCAGGTCGGACCAAATGTTAGCAACCGAAAACACGAAATAGAAGAAACAAGGAAATAGAAAAAGAGAAACAGGAATCTGCCGGAGGTTCTATTGGAATGGAAAAGTAACAATACAATATGAGGACAGAACTGAAAACAGAAAATGAATTGAAGAAACAAACTCTTCAATCCCCCAAATATGAACTGAAAGGAAAACCCTTCAATCCCCCTCTCTTCCCAAAGGAATGGGCCCAAAAAGTTACAACTTCAAGTCTACCTAAAACAATGCAAACCTACAACTTAAATAATACTCTAAACACACTAATACTGATAATTAT
>CATIWQ010561938.1:0-28173 GCA_949673415.1 Euphorbia schlechtendalii | reverse complement strand
TATATATTATATTTACTATATTTTATGTTTATTATATACTTTCTCAGCAAGCTTGCTACGCTCTGCTGGCGGCTTGTCTTGTGGTGTAGCACCTTCTTTGAACCCACATGCATCTTTTATTAGATTGATTATTATTATTCTTACTGTCTCATGGGTCTAGCTAGCCAGTTTTAGATTGGGGGTGCAAGGACCCGAAAGGTGACTAGCAACCTTACACCTCTTAATAATCACTTAAATTTACACGCACCGAAAGGATGCTAAACTTTTGCTAAGGGTTCTGGAATTTATTCTGGATACTTACTTAAACTAAATGCTTGAGGTCTAATTCATAAGTGGATAATTCCAGGAGTGAAAGCCTTAAAATACTAAGTGGCGGGATGGTTTGCCGCACCTAATTACATGAAAAACAGGTAAGACACCTTAGATTTACTTGGTCTTGCCTCGTACTACTAACATGATCTAATGCATTTGCTAGGTTTATTTGGACATCAACAATAGTCACAAATTACACAGCAGAGAAGAGCTTCTGAGATAAAACTTTTTCTCAACACATAAGATTCTTAAAACAATTTAACATTCTGAAGCAAATATAAACAACACAATTCTCCATGTGACTTTAGAATACAATTATGACAGGTGAAGGCCTTTTGAAGATGAGACAATCACTGCCCAATCAAATTGTATTATTCACTTAAGCCCAAATTGCTGTTTTTCTTTTTTGCTAAGTTGTTGCTTCTCCTGTCAACGTGTCATTCATGCACGCAATTATCTTCAATGGCTGAGATTAAACCTTTCAACGACTGTGATCAACTTGTCTTAACCTAGATATGTAAGCTATGTTGGCTCCTCTATCTTGGTGTGCGATTTACATTCTCTTCTAGAGCTAGATTAGGGTAGGGTTCTTCTTGTTTCTTTACTGTATTTTTTTGGTTAATTTTGAGAGTTAATCTTGTAATCTTCTCCGTTTCATGCTCTTGTGATTGTGAGTAATGATTTAACAGTGGTTAAATACCGGGTTGAGAAATTGTGAGTTTTGAAAAGAGAGAAGCTGTTCTAATTTGGCTATTAGTGATTGTAACCTGATTCTTGGAGATAAATAAATTCTTTAACGGTGGCCTTCCCGTGGAGTAGTCAAGTCCATAAAAAAGGAAACCACGTAAAATTGTTGTTGCTTTATGTTTGGATGCATTTTTGTGGATTTAAAGTCTAGTGTTAATTTGAATTTTTGTACATAAATACTTTCTAAATGGTTACTTTGAAATTTTGTTCTAATTGTACATCTTTTTTCTACTACGCACATAACTAAATTTGATAGATTTACCCATTATGCAATCAATACAATTTTGATGATTTCTCCTCAAGTTGATCAAATGATCTCAACAGGAATTGGAATTGCCACAGTAGTGGTGTCATATTGAGCTAAGAATATGGGTTTGTTCTTATATGGGCTCTTGATATTTCCTTATGAAGCATTATCATTAAATAAACTAAACATTATTATAAGTACTAGTGTATTTTTGGGTATGAAAGATTACTCTAAATCGGGTAGTACTTTCCCATTTTGTAATATATACTTGTACTAGTAATTTAATACAGTTGAAAACCGATTTACGTCACGAACAATCATATTCAGAGAGGAATAATACATTACATTACACTACGCATCCTTAAGCATAAATGGATTTCACAATTGGCTACTTGTGTCACGTGTCATTCTGCATGAATACTGCAACGCATGTGTAATATCAAGTCGGGCTAATACTTATCAAATAAAAGTAGTATTTACTCGCCGACTTAAAAAATGATCAAGAGACCAATTGTGAAAATTACAATACTTAGGAGTCTTTTCATAATTTAATTATCACTCTTGTGTTCCAATTTCATGCCCCTTTCCAAGTCACCTATTCAAATCTGGAATGAAAAATATCATTTTCCAAACGTTCCTTGCAGAAAATCGGCACTTATCAGATTTAGAACATGAAAAGAAACACGGAAACAAGGATAAATAATTCTTCAATCTGTAGTGAAATTCAGTCGGAGGAAGGTAGGAGACCATTAACAGTAAAACCGCCATCGACACAAATAACTTGGCCATTGATATAAGAGGCAGCAGGCAAGCAAAGGAATGCAACTAAAGAAGAAACCTCGTCAGGCTCAGCCATTCTGCATATTGGCAGTTGACTTGATTGCCTCCCATATGCTTTCACCACTGCCGGATCCACATCCTGCTCATCAATTTCCCCGTCAGCTTTTAGATTATATAATCTTATCCAATATGTTATTAAGAAAGAGCATTACATGTTTGAGGTTGTCGGTAGCGGTGGATCTGGTTCCTCCAGGTGCAACTGTGTTTGTCCGAATCTTGTCTTTTGCCCATTCACACCCCAAGTTCTTTGTCAATTGGTTTATTGCTCCTGCATCCCCCCATATTTAATTTGACATTATAATCTCACTTGTTTATGTTAATTTGGTCCAAATCTCAGTATATTTATATTTGTTTTTTGAGTCTCTCCTCTCCTCTTCATTTTATTTTTTGATGTTTGGCTAGTGCACTTCAGTTTTTTCAAAGTTGCGAAATCAAGATGTTAAATATTGTTTAATTGTTTCTAACTAAACACACAAAATGAATAACTTTTGTCAGCGTGCTTACCCTTTTGTGCTTGTTGTATGGTGATTGCATGATCCTTACATTTTCGGACTCTAGGAAACCATTATATAAAGAAAAAATAGTCGACCCTTTCTTTAAAAAAGTTAATTGTGTAACGCTGAAATAAAAAAAAATAGAATTGAACAACAAATCATAACTATGTTTAACAATATCTACAAGGAAAATGCAACTAAAAAATAAGAAAGAAGTGAAAAAAATTGTAAAATTCAATGTATTTTATAATATTTTGATCAATTAAAGCCTTTAATTCAAAAACTACTACAAAAATATTTTTAAAAATTTGAAGTCATTCGAGTTATGGGGGGGCGCTAAAATGACTCAAGATGAAAAATAGTTGGTAATACAATAACATTTACAATATGTTAAGATGTAACGAGGAGTCCCCAAAATGGAGAATCAAAATGGGGAATGGTGTGCTCTAACCATTCTCCATTTATCTTATCCCTAAAATGGGGAACCCATTTTGGGGAATAGTTATTATATTAATATTTTTTTTTTGATTTAATTTAATGTATTTAATATTTTTTTTTTGTTATTGGGAATAGATTTGAAATAAATAAATTAATATAATAATAATAAAATATTATTACTTTATTGGAATCTGAAATGGAAAATTGAAAATGAGGAAGATTGTTGAAGCAAAAAATACTGTGGATCTTGCAAAATGGGGTTTGAGGAATGGAAAATGGGAAAAATGGTTGGAGTTGACACGTCAATTTATTTCTCCCATAGATAAAGACAAAAAAAATTAATCAAATGAATAATAGAAGAAGGCAAAAATACCTTTGGCCGCAGCATAAACAGAAATCATAGGTAAAGACACAATGCCAGCTACTGAGGAAATGAAAATAATACTTCCATTTTGAGAGGCTTTCAACAATGGGTATGTTAATTGACACATATTGTATGGTCCCTCCAGATTTGTACTCATTATGCTTCTGTACTCTTCCTCACTGTAATCTTCACAATTTCTCAACCTTAATATCGCTGCATTATTCACCTATTTCAACATCAACATTCACTCCTTTACGCAGAGTTACACATGTAATCAAAGTCAAACCTAGGTTAATTGGTTTCACTTTTTAACGTTTTTTTTTTTAATATGTTTCTGATGACTTATATTTTAACATACAAGTAATTATTATTAAGTTGGTTTTGGTATCTTTTAACTATGTATAAGCCCTCTTTTATTTGATCATTTTGATGACAATATTTTATACACAAAAATTATTTCTTCACTCCATTTCAGTTTTAGTATATTAACAATTTTTTACAATTTATAAGGGTCGGTTTGAGATTGTTTTCTCAGACTACTTCCAAAAAGCTCTATTTTCAAGTTTCTCAGCTACTGTCCTGAAAAGTTCTGGAATTTAATAGCAAACATTTCCTAATTAATTAATGTTAAGAGTCGAAATCTTTTATCTAATGTCAAAATATGTTGTTTTATTAAAATTTGTAAGTCGAGCTTTTTTTACAACAACTCTAACAATAACGCCAAACAAACCCTACGAAAATTATTTCTTCTCTCATTGCACTAAAAGTTCATTTTATCCAACAAGTTATGTTTAATTAGAAGTCAAATTAACCCTTTAATCATACAATCATATAAAAGAAGTACATGCTTGGGGTTATAGGGTATGGGTGAACTTACAAGGATATTGAGCTTTCCATCAAAAGCAGAAGATACATTAGCAACCAAATTCTGTCGTTGTTCTCTGACGGAAACGTCACAAACAGAACCACTTACTTTGAACCCTTTCCTCTCCCATTCCTCCACTCTCTCTTTTATATCTTTCTCGTTTCTAGAACATGTATGAACTCTTGCTCCAAACCCTGCTAGTTCTTCTACTATTGCATATCTGCTCTCAAAACATTACTTCAAATTATCCTTTCATTTTAAACTAAGAAACATATACAACTAGTCAACTATACAAGCAAAGTTTATGGTATTCTCCCCGTGTTACCCAAATAGTATATAAAAACATTTTTTTATTGAAAAAGAAAGTAATAAAAAAAAACATTTTTGAGACCGCAAAAATTAGGGAAAGAGTAATAACCCAATGCCTCTAGTTCCACCGGTGACAAGAGCCGTCATGCCTTCAAGAGACCATCTTTTGTTCCTGCAACCAACCTCTTTCTCTGCCATCTTATGTAGAATTTTAGATTCCAAACTGGATTTCTTTTTTATCCCTAACTTCTCTCTTTTCAAATTATGGGATGATCCTATTTAAAGGGAGAATTAGTAGGACATTTTAAAAAGAAAAGGGGTCTTCTAAATGTGAAATTTTTTAGGAGACCCTCGCATGGACTGATAAAAAAGATTTAAAAAAAAACAGCACTTGAAACTAAGAACTAAGAGTATCATTTAGGATGAAACAAAACATTTGGAGACAACAGACTACTTCCATATGCGAGACAGCAATATCCATTTTGCAACTAAACTACTCCTTTTCATGTTTCCTTTATTTTAACATGTAAAATATAGAGTACAATTCAAGTTTTTGTTTTGTTTCTTTTTGGCCAATTTAAAGCTCCCACGTCAGCGACAACACCCAGAAAGAAGGCACTGTTTATGAAGGAGTCGGTCGGTGTTCCAACACAAGAAAAAGTGTCGTTTTTAGGTTGTCAGGATGACACAAACGAATATTCATTCGGCATTGGTCGGCCATATTTGTCTATTAGTATTTTGGCTGCTTGGCTTGCTTGCTTCAACCGGGTATCCGATGGACCACTACTAAAATTATTATTTAGCTCTTGAAATATAAATCTAGAGGGTTTTTTGTACGTTACTGGTTAGCCATTATAAGCACTTTTTAATTAATAAACTACAGATAAATTGAAAGTCATTATAAATTATAATTAGGTTTAGTTTTAATTTGTAAATACTCTAGTGTGTAGTCTTTACCTGGTGATGATTAAGATTAGAGTTGTGACCCGAAAGGTCTATGAGTGTTCACATCCATCATTGCCATTTCAACACAACTATAGGGTGAAACGGAATACTTTTTCCTATTCGTACTTTATCCATCCTTTGGTTCGAAATGCATGAGTAATAAGCTTTTATACTGTGCAAAATGATTATATTTACCGCACAAATATTTCTTTGTAAATGAGAGGGGTGGTATAATATAGAGCCGAGGAATACTAATTCGTTGCTTGCTATTCTACCAGTTACAAGCGATGCAAAGAAAGAAAAGAGGTTGGATTGCTCCTTCCTTGAGCTTGCCAAGTAGGAAATTGAATATCAAAGTGAGAATTTTAAGACAATAAATATAAATCTTTAGCTTAAAACCGAGACATTCCGAAAATATATGTTCCAATTTAATAAAAAAATATCTTCAAACATGCATCACACATGGACAACGCTAGAAAAATGTTAGTATTAACTAAGGAAAAGTACATGTAACGTATAATTAAATTTAGAAGTTGCTTTTTGGTTACAATGAAATATAATCTATAAAGTCCACAATTATCCAGTACCAAAACTGAAAAAGTCGTGAATAAAGGATGCCAAGACCAATAGATGCCTTCCCACTAGCTCATAAATTGCATCAAAAAAACTTCAAAACGGCAAGGAAATGAAACTAGAAACAAATGTTCCATTCCGCTACTCATCATCTCCTCCTCTTAAATGTTTCTTCCGCTTCCTCTTCTGATCTTTCAACCCTGAAATAAAAATTTGGATAAAGAGAAAGAAAAAAATAGCTCTAGCGCTGGTATAAACAAACAATTACTTCTCTTCTCATCTTTTCTTTTCCTCCTCAAGTCCACCATACTTCTTCGTTTTCCAGCCGTCTCTTTCACATCCATTCGCACCTGAGCAAGAGTCAAACCAACATCATTATGCTAAATTACAAAATCGTACAAAATTTTGCAGCCTAACACTCCCATTCACTGATTGATTTTTCATATAGGTGAATGCAATGAGGCCTACTGTTGCTTAGGATTAATGGAAAAACCGGACAGGATGTCGTCTTCCAACCAAGATGATGAATCACTGTGTTTCCATGCTCAGGTTGCATCATATTTGTCAACTCAATAGAAAAAAAAAAACATTTTTTTTGTAAGTCAACCAGGTTAAATAGTATGAAGTTCATCCGTTACCAATTAAAGTATGTTATGCTGCATGCACTAGAAACCGTATTCGGTGTCAAACTTAAGCCCTGTTCTTTTCGACTTCTAAAAGCTGAACTGAACTTCTTTTAATGTAAATTTATGGCTACGCATAGTTGAACTGAATTGATTTGTAATCCAAGAGAACAGGGCCTTAAGCGAATGGTGCAAACTAAAATTCAGCATTAAATCGTAAAAAACAAATAACAAAATCCAAAACCTTCTTTTAGTATTGTGAGCAGCAACACGAAATTCTTATCCACAGAGAAAGACATAATCAAGAAATAGTAAGAGAAATGCAAGAAAAGATGATAATACCTCTTGACCAGAATTTCGGAGCGCCTGGAGTGGCTCTACGCAGGCCTGACCAATAACCACCATTTTCCTCCTTTTGTCATCTCTCACGTTCATGCCATTGCCTGACTTTTGTCTCGCTAGTTCTTCTAATTGCTGTTGCACAACATCTGAAACTCCACTCTGCAAGAAAAAATTTTCATACACCGGTACTTACTATCTTAGTATTCAAGAAAGATGCATACTAATGCATTAAATAAAGGATATCTCACTTCTGACGAAATCAAGAATTGTCATGTACTTGCAAATGATAGCAAAACAGGGTCATTATCATACCCTACGTGTCAGCTTAAATTCATCATCATGGAAACCATGACGATTTGCAGTTCACGTATGGAAGATGAATTCACATTTTAAATCAATTATTTTTGAACATTCAAACTAATACATTAACCAGGAGGTTTTTTTAATGGACAAGCGGGGAATGCAAACTGATGTGCAAAGGAAGAGTAGTAGAGAGGTACCCCTGCCAAATAGCGGTGCGAAAATGACTTCGGTTGCAAAGGGCGTGAAAGCAGTGTGTTCAGCTCCTGCAATTACAATATATACAGAAATTAATGGATAAAGCTTACTAAGGAAAATTAAGTGGCCAGAGTTTGAATTTGGAAGAAGGATTATCAATAGAAGAGACCTGCTGTAATTTGTTCAATTGCATGGAGATGATTTTTTTTTGCTTATGTTTGTTTGCTCTCTCGTCTTCACTGTCATCCTTCTCCACAACTAACTCCATTGATTCCGCATTACGTTCAAACCAGGTTTTCTTTGCTTTCTCCTGAAAAAAAAGGCATGCACAAAAGTTAAAGCAAGAAGCAGATTTGTTCTTGAAAAATTCTAGACTGGATCCTTCTGCAAATACAATGGCATAATATTTCACTTCCCAGAATGCATTTTCCAGGGTCAAACCTGTAATATGATAATAAAAAAGAAAATTTAAGTTTAAATCCAACCATAAAACAAGAAAATAGTAATAACCGAGACAAGAATGCTTCATATAAAATTTTAAAAGAAAACAAACTAGCAAAAGTTTACACATAAAAATAGCAGTTTTACAGTATATACTATTTAGGCATGAAAATTTATTTGTTTGAAATATAAGCGCCAATCTAGGGAACTGTAAACAGCAACAATGTGACAACATCAGAAATCTAATTCAAAACATGTAGATCTATATAAACATGCCTGTGATTCCTTTCGTGCCATCTTGTCAATCTGGCGTGCAAGAGACAATCGCTTCATAACCTCAGGCATGTATGATTCCTCTAGGGGAAATCTTTGGAAGCTCTCCTGTGAAAAAAGAAAATAAAAAGTAATTTGAATGCGCGTATCTATTCAGTTTAGGCTTACAAAATCAAGAACAAATAATGCCAATGAAGTTTATCAAATTAGCAAGTATCCTCAATCAGCACTCTTACATAGGGGCATTAAAAATGAATAAGCAAGAAGGGAAACGAGACGCATAATTTTTAGAATAGTAACTCAATCGAAAAATGTGAGTTCTTTCCTATATCCCACTACCTTCGAAAATGATTTGCACAAGGAGGCAAATTTTAACGTGTCATTTGGTGAGATCAGAGCAATGCTACATCCGTCAGTAGACGCTCTAGCAGTTCTTCCACTTCTGTGTACATAAACCTAATGCAAAATCATAAGGAAAGAAAAACCAATAGCTTTGATCCAGTTATCTTAAAAAATATCCAACATCTGCTTACTTCGGCCGAGTGTGGGAGCTGATAGTGAATAACAGTTCGAACTCCAGGAATATCAAGGCCTCTAGCAGCAACATCAGTTGCAACAAGTATACCATGCTCATTTGCGCGAAATCGGTCAATTGCCTACAATATTTATATTAAAGAAAAGAGTGAAGCTGTTGAAGAGGAAATCAAAACTCACTGTGAACAATATATGAAAAAATAAACACCAAAACTCAATGAAAAAAGAAAGTCCTTCTTTACAAATGAATAACCATAAAGAAAAAAATCTTTAGGCAATCAGTGTGTACTCTAATCTTCTCATACTTTAAAGAATCAAGTCCTGGTACCGTTTGGATGAGTAAAGGGCTTTTCCATCACATACCAAGCATAGAACTATATGGAATCTGATTTTCTCGGTCAAGTAATGCATGTAATAGATGAATAAGCTTTAAGTGGAGTAAGAACGTGGGATGATTCTGTACAATAGCAGTATGAAAATCATCATATAATCCATAAGGGGACAACAGCTCATAATGGAAGTTTAAGAGGCTTGTATTCTGGATTAAAATATATTATCTTTATAGTACACACATAGTAACTCGTGTTGATGATAAAATAGCCAAAATAAACTGACCGGCATGAAAGTATATAAAATCTCTAAGTGCTAGATAGCCGTTACATCTAATTCCAAATTCATGAATTCATTGGTCTATATGATTGTGCAAGAACTGTATATACCGATTACTTATTAGTTTTCCAAGATAACAAAAAAATATATTCTTTGGTGTGTTTCATCAGCGAGCTAGCTCCATTCAGTAAACTATTTAATATCTTTTACATCAGAGGAAAACAAAATATCCAACTGCTTCTGTAAGCGAAATGAAAAAAAAATACCTTCAGACGAGCTCGCTGCTGCATCTGAGCATGAAGCGTCCACACATTAATGCCAAGAACACGCAATGTAGCAGATATATGGCGTAAAGCTGCTATTGATGTACAGAAAACAATTGTGCGGCCTTGACCATGAACACTTAATATATAATAGAGGAAAGCATCTTTGTCTTCTTCCCTACATCTGCACTCCAAAAGCAATTTTTAAATTATCAAATAATTTAGCAGCAAGAAAATGTCCTACTGTCCTACATACCAAAAGACAATGCAAAATACTTTTTGTTAAAGAAGACAATGCAAACACCAATTCAGAGGATAGATTTGTCATAAAAAAACATACTCAACAAATGATTCTTCGAGTTTGTTTGCCATGATTGATGCATTTGTCAAATCAATAATTGCAGCATTAGGTTTCATTCCTGCACGCTCAGACAGAGCCTCTATAGAATTGAAACCACCGTCCAATGACTGTTTTGATTTCAGTGATCCCTGCTTCAGCTTCTTGCGGAAATCAGCGGATAAAGCTATAGTTGCAGAGAACACGAATGTTTGTCTTTTCTTCCTTTGCAAGCTTGAGTCAGTCACACAATCTTGAGACTTTTGGGCATGCGCTTGCCCCACCATAGTTCCAGCTGGCATCGGAAGCATGTCAATTATTGACTGCAGCTCACGAAAGTGTCCATTTTCTATCATTCGGTCAGCCTCATCCAGCACAAAGAAGGATAAGGAATGTAGCTGCAGACATAAAAGAACGAGGTTCAATAACTCCAAAAAAATTTTGTGAATGAGACAATTAGTGAATAAGAAAATGCAAATAGGATGAGGAAGTAAGAACAAAATAAGTCTATATTACAGAATTTACCTTGGACAAGATGCAAAGTTTAGTAAAATGTTTTCTAGTGGTATGTTACCACGTGTTTCAAGAATTATAATTAGTTTTTTATGTGGTACAGAACATTTAATGGTAGTTGAAGATTGGCAGATTAAGCAATTGTTCATATTGACAAGCATGGCAATGGTGGCGTTCCATAAATTATTTTTCTGATTGAAGCAATAATGAGAGAATTATGATGAATTGCACAGAGGAACAGCCAACAATAAGTGATGACAATGGTCCAGATGGCCAAAACATTATAGATATCGATAAGTACAAATTCGGGGTAGCTGATATACTGTGGGTGGCTTCAGCTTAAAGTGTCCTGACTGATGGCCTAATTATCATCAACTGGGTTGGCAATTGCAGAACTTGTTGAGTCATGTTATTGGCAGTTAGTTTGGCGCATACAATAATCATTCAAATTTCTATAAGTTTTTACTGAAATTTCACATCAAATCACTGGTAAAGCATGGTGGGTACTAGAAGTCTTCTAAGGGCTTTGTCGCTGTTTACATAACAGGATGCAACAGGGACTTTATGACAGACACATGAAGCATTCTAATTTGTAGGGACAAGCAGCCAATTTTGTGTATCGATTTGATCTTAGATTCGAGTGCTTAGTACTTGTATTTTAGATAATTTTCTAAATTCTATTTCTGAATGTGAACAAGTATTACATAACAGTTAACATAGTAGCGCACTTACTTCAACGAGATGCTCTTCTCCTCCTGACATCAGTTCCCACAATCGACCAGGAGTTCCAACAATAACCTCGGGCCTAGTTTTCAGGAGTCTTTCTTGTTTTTCAGTTGACATGCCACCAACAATAGGAACCACCCTAACGTTAATACCTTTAGCTGCTTCCTTTAAGTGATCAGTAACCTGAAATAAAATCATATTAAGAAAATGCAGAAACAGTAGCACAAATAATGATTTAGTCTCCTCAATTTTAGCTAGTTGATATAATACGCAATCTCATCATTCAAATATTGCTAATTGAGTAAATAACTTATGCTTGTGGATTCAGTTATATTAACTTGTTTTTGGTATTTCAGTTCAAGAACCGGTATAAAGTCAGGCTACCATTTTACAATAATGTTATTCAAGCCATCTAGACCATACATATTTTAAACCTTATTCGCATGATATGTCTCCTCCCTAAGAAGTGGAACTTATGTAAATGTCAGACAGCTTTAAGATCATTTACCAAACCACCAGGGCTTCATAAAATATCCTTCAATAATATATAGCTATCTAGATGAATCCTTATATATAAAAAGAAGACACTTATGAACCACCTAACACATTCATCATTGGAATTCTCTCACTCGGATAACTCAAATTATTTCAAGGACTGAGAGACCTGTGAATGCCACTCCTTATATCGATTAAAATAAAAGCTACCAATCAGACAACCACATCCTGTTTCCAAATATCATAACCTACGACTAGCATAAGTGATTGAATTCTACATGGGAAGTGGAAACCACCTTTTTCACAATTAGATTGTTAATATTTAATCAATTTATACCTCATTCTTTTTGCAATTAAGCTAATTATCAAATTTATTTACAAGATTAAAGTCCAATCTAAAAAAAAGATTAATTTCAGAAACACTAAGAAAAATGAACAAGTGAAACTGAATTTCATTCATTCCAAGGAATTGAAACACGGTGGATCCACAAAAAAACGCTACGATAATGCATGTCTTTGCATCCAAGTTAAACTGCAATTCTATTGACAATAACAAGGAGAGAATCCAAGTTCCAACTAAAACCCAGCAAAAAAATATGAAAAATATAATAATCATAATAGCAAAGTAACATAATGAAGTGAAGTAAGAAGTCAAGAAACCTGAATTGCAAGCTCCCTAGTAGGGGTGATGATTAGTGCCCGCAAAACACTGTTTGGAGCAATTTTTTCAGCTTTGTCCCCCATTTCGGACATATTTTCAGCTTTGTCTCTTTCTTCCAAAACACGCTGCAATATAGGCAACCCAAAAGCTAGTGTCTTCCCTGAACCAGTCTCTGCAGCACCAACAACATCCTATCGCCAAATAGCTTAACAATGAGCACCAGACTAAGCAGCAGCAACTGCAAAGAAACATTCAAGAAAACAATATTTCCACTAACCTTCCCTTGATGAGCTGCAGCAGGAATACAAGCTTTTTGTATAGGAGTTGGCTCTTTGAACCCAAGCCTGCATATCGATTTCATGAGCATTGGATGAAGTCTCAGCTCAATCCAAGAATGAAACTCTGCCTCGTCAACATCACCCTTGTCATCCCCATCAGCACATTTGTCATCAATGACTATATTTAAAGAACGATTCACAGAGTGATCATAAATTACTAAGCTATCACGAAAGCAAACACAAGCATTCACATTGTTGAAAACTAATGACCTTGAACTTGCAAAATAGTGCTTAAAGATGATAACATATGACAAGGGAAAATACACATCCTCGCGCAAGTTAATAGATTTTAACAACAGAATTTTACAGAAGGCCTAATATAATATCTGCCTGCATCAATCCACATATGTAGTAAATTCAAGTATTAACAAACACACATATGTAAAACTGACCTGCTGAAGATTCCTCAATTATCTGGGAATCCTTTGCCTTCTTTTTCTTCTTCCTCTTCCTTTTATTTTTCACATCATCTAAAGTCTTCTCCTGATTCTTTTCATCTTCAACTACATCATCAGCATCACAATGTTTCTCTTTCTTTGTTTTTACGTTTTTCTCTGACTTCACCTTCTTAGCTTTAGGAATTTCTAAACCATAATCAACCTCATTGATCTCTTCAAGCGACAGAAAACCTACATTCCAAGGTATATGAGAAGAAATGTAATAAGTTACATTTAAGGAAAAAAAGAAAAACAGATATAAGGTCAAATATCACAAACCATAAATCAATTTGCTACCCAAACAAAAAGCAAAGTAACAACAACATCAAACATATAAAGTATCACCTCTAATAATATCAATTCGCTATCCCAAAATAAATTTAGGACCAGCAGCCTCAAACATAGAACGTATCACTTCCACTAAAGTAAAAGATATCATCAACTGAATTGGAATTTAGAACATTACTTGCTGCGACAAAATTAGTTCTTTTGATAACACTGAAATCTTAGAGGTGCAGCAGTGTTATTGGTCATTCGTTTACATTAAAACTGTAGCTATCAGCATATAGAAAACACTATAACCACCCAAAACAGCAGACTTTAATATCAAATGTATAACGAAAATGATTTTTTGCCAGCTGCGGTACAGGCAGGCCAGTTTCAATTTTACATCGAGCCGTGGAATGCATTAATATTTACTCAAAACACATATAAAGAGAGGAAAAGAATAAATAACCTCCTTCAAGCTCGTGAGACCCAACAAAGGCAGAGAAAGCATCATCTTCTGGGAGAGATCGATTCCAAGGGAGGGATTCGAAGCGGTCCACCTCCTGGTTGTGCAAATTTCTCTTTCTCTTTCCCTTTGATTTTCTGTATGAAGGCTTGGATGGTTGCAGCAGTGCCGAATTGGCGGCCATGGTAGAGCAGCTTCGCAGTTCGCAGAATAATGTTTCTCTTGCCAATTTTTTTATATCAAGTCCTTAAACCTTTTTCTCTCCTTATATTTTATACTTGAACGAAAATTGATTTATCTTGTGAAATTTTAAAATTACATAAAATTAAATAATAGTTTAAATTTCAAAAACATGTGTTATCTTTTGATTTTTTTAGTAAAATGAAGGATGATGGTAGTTTCAAAATTTAATAAAAACATGATTTTCAATTAAAAATTATATTATAAAAAAAGATAATCTTGTCTATAATGAATTGAAATTTTACAACATAGTTAATAATATTAATACAATACACTTTAGTGATAAATTTTAAAATTTTTTGAGATATACTAATATTATTTTTTAATTAAAATGCAATGGTAACTTTTAAAAAAATCATGATAAAATGAATAATTTCTAAAAATTACTCAAATTTTGATGAATAATTCTTAAATAATATGGTTAAATTATAAGTTTTATTAAATTTATTGAAATACTTTTGGGAACATTACTATTTTTAATGAAAAAATATATTTTTCTTTGACTTACAAATTTTTGAAATCACAAATACCATTTTGCAAAGAAAAATTTCATAAATAACTTATTGCAAAAACAATCAAATTTAAAGGCATGTTTTTTAAGTTTGTTAAAAATATAGTGAAAACTAATTGGTTTTTTCATAAATTGTAGACAAAAGAAACATAGAAATGTTGTTTTTGGCACATTCATCAAGACAGTATATCCTACACAAATCATAACTATTGGTGGAATAGGAGATAAACAAATGAAAAATGGATTGTTTGCTTGGAGATCATCGTCTGAATAGAATAACTATTCCTATCTATCATATAACTTATGGAATAGCTATTTCTCCCCTCGAGAAGGGAATAGAGATTCCATGAGTTGTATGATAGTTGGGAATAGCCATTCCATCCCGACGACGGATTCCAGGCAAACAGTCCACCTTTTTCCATTCGTTTTTCTTCTATTTCGTGGACCAAACGAGCCCTTAAAGTCTGAAATTACACAAGCACCCTCCAAATCAAAATAAATATCTAATATCAAAAATCCCCACTTCTCTGGTTTTCTTATTTTCCATTTAATTTTCAGTTCATGTCGTTGATATAAATCATAGTAAAGGGAGGAGGTGCCCGAGTGTCTCCGTGCACCCCAGCCCACTTAAATCCAACCTTAGAGAGGTTGTTTCAAAAAAGAAATTACAAGATAAGGGTGTTATTCTTTAATAGATAATTCATTCTATAAATTATCGTGGCACATGAAAAATAAACAATCAATTAAAAATTGATTTTACATTAAATTTTTATTTTTCATTCTAATATGATATAGCACAATCAATGTTATACAATGTCTAATTGATCTTTTACATAAAAAAACTTGAATAATTAATTTAATATTATTTTATTAATGACAGAAACTATTAAGCAAATGATTTAATTTTTTTATTATTTTATTCTGAAAAAGGAAATATTTATTATCCTCGTTTTGCTAATTTTTTGAAACCACGATTCCCATTTTACAAAAAGAAAATTCTTAGACCTTGTTTTGCAAATGAGTGAAACCACATGATACTTTCTTAAGTTTACCCTATTTTATATTCAAACTTAACCAATGTTTAATCCCTCCCTTAAATTTGGCCGAAATTAGGGTTGAAAGTGAAGGTTAATGGAACAGGTAATGCATTCTCCATCTCAATATTCAATAAGGTTTCGGGGAAATAAATTTTCCATATTCATTAATGATTCGGGGATAATATTTTCTCCATTTCTTTGTTGAATATTCTCCATTCTTCATCGGGTATTATCCAATATTCCACTTAAATTAAAAAAAAATCAAGCCTTCATTGTTAAATACATAAAGATTAAAATATTAGTTATTGATTCAACATTCGAAGCAAAAAATATAAATTTTAATCCAAGTGACATAGTAATTTAATTCATGTTTATCGTGACAAATTTCAAGTAAATACTAAATATATAAAATTTAGTATATAATATGACAACACCACGTATCAGTTTCCGGTTGGTTTGACTTTTCAAAAATATAATTTTTCTGGTTTTTTCTCTCCAATCAAAAGCTGACATGTGACATTGAGGGAGCAAAGAGGTGCATTTTTTTAAAGTTGAGGTAGCTACAGGGACATTTTGAAAATTCAGGGAGGCGGTAGCTTTTATGATACAAGTTCAGATTCTTATTGATGCATTAAACCTAAAATATATGACAACAGTTTAATAGTGTCACAATAAAATAAATTACATCGTGAATCAGTTGTCATGTTTGTGATTTTCGAACAATGACTAATGTTAAATGTTAAAAAAAAATATTTTTACCATGACGTTTAAGTTGTCACTAATATACCTTATTCTGTCATGATAAGTTTTTCCCTCCAAAATTTATATATAGATTTTTGCCTTCAAAATAAGAGGTGACGATTTACTTTTATCGCCACGATGTTATTTATAATGACAAAATTATATATTAATAGCAACGCAAATTAAATTTGTTAAAAAAATAAAAATTGATGACAAATTTTAATTTTGTCATAATAATGCTATTAGTCATGATGAGATCATGAGCGTAGTGAAAAAAATTTTCATGAAATGCTAAATTTCTTGTATTGCGGTGATGGTTATAGTGATAAGGGTGCAAGATGTGATGGTAGTAATGGTGAACGAGGTGAGGAGATGTAGTAAAGGAAAATGTTTTCTCATCTTTTTTATGAGAATACATTTTCTCATACTTTATATTACATTTTCATGTTGATTTGCACAATTGTTTTTATTTTTCATGTCAAACAAAAACTAAAAAATTTGAAAAATATTATCTTGCACAATTTTTTCCTGTAAACAAACGATGCCAAATTATATGAAATATTAAAATAAATAGATTGTTTAAGAACAAATAAAACAAAATTTAATTATATACAAAACATTTAGGGCGCGCTTGGTTAGCGGAATAACTATTCCGTGGGATAGAAAAAAAACAAATACAAAAAGGTGGAGTGTTTGCCTAAAGTCCGTCGTCGGGATGGAATAAATATTCCGAGCTATCATACAACTCATGGAATAGCTATTCCCTTCTCGAGAGGAGGAATATCTATTCCATGATTTATATAATAGCTAGGAATAGCTATTCCATCCCCGATAACGGGTTCTAGGAAAACGCTCTACCTTTTTCCATTCGTTTTTCTTCCAACCAAACGAGCCCTTAAGGTTAGAAAGTTCATATATTTATAATAAAGTACTTAATATAAGTAAGGGTAATTTAATCACCAAAAAAGTTAAATTTTATTACTTTTACAACAATGGGGAATTAATATTTACTTTACCATTTTATTAGATTCTTTTTTTACTTTTAATATTCACTTTGCCATTTTATTAGATTCTTTTTTTACTTTTATCTTTTTTTTCTGTGTAACTACTTTATCTCTTCTATTTCATTTGAATTTCGCAACTTCAAACCTCCATATCCCACAAACCATTGATTTTTTTAAGCGATGCTTTGAAATATTTTGTTAATTTATTTTAAAAAGGACATACACTTTAAATTTTTTGGAACAATAAAAAATTTATCGCTATCTTATACATAGTATAATAGTTTTGTAATAAAAATAATAATTTTTTATGAAGGCGTTATACAATGTATAATAGTGGCATAATGTATTTTAAAAAAGACTATATAAAATATATTATACCATTCTTATATCATATATAACGTCTTCAAGCAAAAACAGTAAACATGGATATTATACAACTATTATACTATGTATATAACTACGATAATTTATTTTTTTACTAGAAAGTGAGCTTTGCTGTAAACATAACCATTATTATACCATGTATAAGAGCTTTCATATTAGGCTTAAGATCTTCATACCATGATTTTATGGGGAAATCAGTACTGTTGTGGACATAAGGGAGAAAAAAAATCTATATAAATTCATTATACAACTTTATACCATGTGTAACAATTTCATGAAAAAACAGTAAAAAAATGGCATTATACCACAATTATACACTGTATAAGATTGCGAAATATTATTTTATTTTTTGAAAAAATCAAAGTTTATTTCATTTTAAAGATAAAATTAAGACGAACAAATTATTTCAAAGCGTCAATTCGAAAAAAATCAACGATTTGTGAGATATAGACGTTTGAAGTTACAAAATTCAAAGTAAATAAGAGAGAGAATGTAGTTATAAAATTGATAAAGTCAACTTGAAAAAGAGTAAAAAGAAAAAATATTTCTTTAAAAAAAGAAAAAAATTCTTTTTTTTTAGTTTTGCAAAATTGAAGAATTATACAACCTAAATTTGATGAGAAAATATGGCAAATAAAAAATAACCCTATAAATAATATTCATAGGCCCACTAATATTAACCCATGATTAACATAAAAAAAATATTAAAAATAATAGAGATTTTGATTATAATTTGGAGAATATTCAAGGATTCTCCATTGAAGGCTTGTCGGATCTGATCGGAGATTTATCAGACTGGGTAATGCGTTTTCTATCTCCATATTTATTAAGATTTCCTGAAAAAAAAATATCCACCCATGATCCATGAAGATTCCTAATGGATATTCTTCATCCGAAATAAATACCATCAATATTTCTAGTCCACTTCCAACCCAACCCGAAACTCATCTTCTACCAGTTTTTAGTCCTAATTTTAATCATAGGGTCGAAATATAGTCTTGCTAAATATATTCATCAGGGTTATTATTTATTAGATACATGAGTTATTTTTTCCTGTAGGCCATTTTGTTCCCAAAATATATTATTGCTCATTTATTCAATTTTGGGTAAAATAATGTCAATACCTATATTGCAATGGAAAGAATAGAATGACAAGTTGGGTTTAACTTATAAAAAATAAATTGAAAATTATTAAGGTTTTTAAAGCAAACTAATAAATTTGTAGCAAATTAAAGCATTAAGTTGGGGCTTAGTGGCAGCATCAGAAAGTTTGGGTTCAAAATATTCTTTTAACAAAAAATCAATTGAATTTGCAAAGCCATTTGCTTAGGTTACATAATATAAGGTTTTTCAAAGGTCACCTTTTTTGTAAAATAATAATTAATTTGTGGTATGAAATTTGTGTGAATGATGATCAATACTTCTTAAAGTTAAAGTATAACTGTCATCTGTATAAAAAGAACTTAAGAATTTCCTAATTTGAAAATTTTGTTATAAATTAGAAAATCTGAGGTGTTTTTAAAATTGGACTGACACCAAAACTATCGAACCGGTACTATCATTTAATATCAAGTTCAAATATTCAAATACTAATATAGTTTTTTAAGAAAATTTTTCTGATAATTTAAGAGCTACTTGGCTAATTGCACTTGTTAACTTGTCATAATTAATTAGTTATTTAATTAAATATGGATTTTCATGATCTTGACTGTCATGCCATACTTTTATTGCGAATTGTTTCAAAATCGAGGCGAGCAAAATTTCTTAAAAAAAAATCATTTTTCTCAAATTTATTTGGAAAATAAAGTGTCAATATTTATAAGGCAGGTTAATTAATATGCAGGAACTGATAGCTCCTTGGAGATTGTTTTCTTCATAATAACAACTTAAGGCTAATTTGGATTTAAATATCTTTTCTTGTCTTGTTTTATAACTCATATTTTTTAGTGTTTCTATCGTTGCTTACTCAAATGTTTTTTAAGGATTTTATCTACTGAAATTGCTTATTAATTTGTGTATGATGCTTTCAACTTTTATTTATTCGACGCACGAGTTATCACTTTCATTACAAATAATTTTGTGAGTCTATGGTCATTGAGGGTTGCCAATGTCATGCATAATTATTCAATTTTCATGTTCATGTTTCATTTTTTTTCCATTAGATCGATTCTTAATATATCGTAATTAATGAGTCATATATCAAATAAGTAAAAATTGAATAAATCGTTCCTAAAATAAATAATAAATGTGAAAAAAGTTTAAATAAAGAACATATGAATCTTTGCAGGACTCTAAAGGCTATTTAAGTCATGATAACTTAACTAGTGTCATGTCAATTACAGAGATTATATATTTTTATTTTTCCACATTTTTTAAGCAATTAATACTAATTTCATTATCTATTTTCTCAATTGGTGATTAATATATAACTACAAGTAGTATTTAATTATAAAATATTTTAGCTTTTGCCTTGGAAATTAGCGTCGAAAGAAGACAATTTCCATTAACATCTCGTGTGTGTGTATAATGCGAAATAAAATAATTTTTTTAATCCTAACGATGTGATTTAGTGGTCAGGATCAATTCATCCTTAATTATCTGTCAAGTTCAAGCCCTAGTGATGTGTATGGAGTAACATTAAATCTCGAGATCATTTATCTTACCATTCGAGACACTCACAAATTGGGGATTAATTTGAATATGAACATGATTAAAGATGCCGCTCATAGTTGACACTCATCAAAAATCACCTCGTAATATAAAAAATACTATTTTTTTATTTAATTACATAATAAAAATAACATTTCTAAATAAATCTATAGTGATAATATTGGGATTACGCATTGACAACGAATCAGTTACAAAATTTAAAATTGAGTTCAATAATAATATTTATTAACTAGTACATAAATTCTTACTAAATTTGATCACGCATAAATATACTGATGATTTTTTCTAGAAAAATATTGTTATAGAAATAAATAAAAAAACCATTCTTACTACAAAACAACAACAATAAAAAAATGCAAAGCTTATCCATGTTATATAATTGAGGTCAAAATAGATATTCTAAAACATTACTTACTATACCAGATTTTCAACATGTAAACCATATACTTATCCCGCCTGTTTAAAAAAATAATGCCGTAGTTCAGTTAACATATTTAATACTCAACACAAGACAAAGGTGTTACATCTTGAGCAAATATTATAATATGGTATTGAAAAATATATAGTAAATTATACAGCAAGGCTGTTGGGTTTTTTTAATAGAATTAGAAGGTAGATAAAGAAAACATTAAACTTAGAAGAATGTTCTGAAAATATATACAAAAGATGGGATGGGACATTTGAAGGCAAATAAATTCAAAGTAAAATTCCGAATGTTCCCAAGCTTATATATTTAGTTAGATCTCCCGAAAGAGATTGAAACGCGTTATTTGTGTTTTTATTCATTAACTTGTCTTCCCAAACAGGTTATTACTATATGATAGTCTAAGAAAATTATTTTCAATGAATCGTTGAATTCATTTTACAATTGTAATTGATGATCTCAAATAAAATCTATTTTGATGTTTTCCCTGACTCTGACACAAATCATTTTTCCTATAAAATAAAGTAATTAAAAAAGAAAAAAAATTTCTTTATCTTTTATTGTATTAATTATGCTAGAAATAATAGTACTATCTCAAACCAAAAAAAAATGCCGAAATCTAATTAAAAAATAGGAGAAATAAATGAACTAACCAGAATTAACTTTTATTTATGAGTATAATTTTAAAAAATGTTTTAAATGAGTATTTTAAATTGGTAATGGTATTGAGGCCAATCGTATATAATAATTAAATGTTAAATTTATAGGGTGTTTTTCTTTGTTCTTGTTTGTCCTATGCAACCAAATAAATTGTCACCTTTCAGTTTTTCTTGGTCAAGTTGATGGCAACAGCATCGATAGGAAATGGTATATCAAATACAATAGCAAAATTCCAACTGAAGTCTTTACATTTTAAAGTATTCTAAAATATAACGCTAACTCCATACATACTCAAAAGCTTTTTGGCTTCAAAACTGTGGTTCAAAAGTTCTTTCCGAGTTATTTATTTGTTATTTGATCTATTCAATTTACTCCTATTTAAAAGTTCTTTGACTTCAAAACTGTAATTCAAAGGTTCTTTTAGTGTAAAATACATTGAAATTATTTATTTACTATTCAATTTACGTCTATTTTGGTACAATTTAACTGATCGTTAAAGGTTGAAAAGTTCATAAATAGTCAACAAAAAGTGTTCATTCTTCAAATGACGACATAAGTGTTTCATATTTGTATCAATAGATGTTAAATTAAAAAATGCATTAAACATGTAAAAATTAGATAGATCAAACATCAAATAGATAAAAATTGAATATGACAAATACTAAATAGATAATTTCATATTGAGACAAATCAAAGACCATTTGAGTTCTAAAAAAAATTCCAAAAAAGGTAATTGAGCAGTCCGAATGGCATCACGAAATTTTATGTGTTAACATTCTCAATTACAGATTATAAGTTAACTATAGATTCCCATTATGATATTAGGGTATTAATAATATGACGTATCACTTGATAAAAAAATATGATGTGTCACATGTTTATGTATGTATGTATAGCATAAAGAAGATTTGTTATGTACTTAAAAATTTGATGGGATTTAAGCTAACAGCTAAGATTTGACCTCTAACATGCTAGCCAAAATATGTTTGACAAATTAATTAGTGCAGACCCAATCCCACTTGAAAATGTTACATATGTGTGGAGATAAATTACACATTATAAATCAATAAGAATATATTGTAATGTATAATTCGTGTAAATTTACTTGAAATACTATTATTTTATGATAGATCAGTTTAATCTAAATTAAATGCTCATTGATATGCTATTAAACCCAGCACTTGCACGCACATAACATCTTTTAATACATTGAGGAAATTGATTATGATATTACATTCGTAAATAACCTTACGTTTTATATAATTTAAAAAGTTAAAATGTACAAAATTACAAAAATTCATTTATTAATATATATAAAAAAATAATAAAAATAATTTTCATAGATTGAAAAATAAAAGTAAATACAAACATTAATTTATTAGACCTAGACATGACACGTCAACTCGTAAAGCCCGTCCATGCCAACCCTTCATGAGTTAGGTTTTGGCAAAATAATTTATAAAATAGGTCTAGCATGAATCCAGAATGACCTAGGATATAATATGAACTTGATTTTGGCATTAAAACTCAAGCTTTCCACGCCCACCTCGACCATAAATATATTTGTTTGTGCATATCTTCTTTTCCTTGGTAGAATTGGCTTCAATTCTTTCATTTTTACATGATGACTGGTAGGTGCATTTTCAATAGACCTGGGCATGGGTCGGGCCGGGTTCGGGTCTAACTAAATAATGAATAGCCCAAGCCCAACCCGAACCCATGAAAAAATACATCGGGTTCGGGTCGGGCCGTGCCTTTAATAAAATAATCAAAACCAAGCCCGACTCGCGGGCCTAACTATTAATTGTTTTAAATAAAAAAAACTTAATATTTATTAATAAAAAATAATTGTGAAAAAATAATTCCAAATATATTTGTAGTATAAGTCACCAAATTGAGTTTAAATGTTAAATTTTAGCAAAAAATATGAAAATTTTCAATCATATAATTTTTTGTTACTTTGAATGTATAAAATAAATAAATATTTTTAACATAATAATTATTATTTCGGACCGGACGGGCCGGGCTTGGATTTTATTATTTAAACCAAGCCCGACATATTTTTACTCGGACCGGGTCGGGTCTAATCTCCAATCACCTTGTCCAAACCCATCCCATGAAAAGCGGGCATAGACAGGTCCCGCGGATTAACGGCTTGTGCGCAGGTCTAATTTTCAATTGGATTGTTACAGCCCTTAGCTTTACCATAGTTGATCATTTGTGTGAAATTCGGATATTTCAATGCTAGATGATCATTATATGAGCTAATATTTTTATTCAAATTTTTTTAGAAAAAATATTCTGAATTTTAATAAAATAATTAATCGGTAGGCCCACATGCTAAATTTGGGATTTGAGTATTTTATAAAAGGGGCAATTTTTGTAAACATCCTTGTAGAATAAAATTCTGAATATTGGAGATTGGTATTTAGTAAATATCCTTTTTAAACTTTACAATTCATTAATTATTATTTTTATTCACTAAATACCTTTTTCATTTAATTCATAACCCAACACAAAAATAAATAAAAAATAAACCCCTATTAATTAGTAATTTAAACTCTTAAACATAACCAAATACCAACTCTCTAAAAATGATCTTTTTCTCCCAGATCACCATTGTCGTTCTAGTTTTTGTTCTCGCTCAAACCGCCATGATCATTTTCCATTCTCCGATTTCACAACTATTGCATTTCTGTTCTCCGATTTTAGTTTGCATTCTCCGATTTCAGTGGCTTCTAGTTTTTTTTTCTATATTGCATTGCTTATGTGATTCCATTCTCTTATTATAGTTTCAATTTTTTCGATTCATAACGAAACAACGGTTCAAACATCATCGTTGGTATATTTCGTAAAAAAATTTGAAACCAAGATTTTCTTCGAGTATAAAAGATGGCACATCATGCTTGAAGGTATTTTTTCCTAGAAAATGATATATTTTTTTGGGAAAATTGTAAATTTTTTCTAGAAATAGTATATTTCTTTTGGAAATTTGTATAATTCTAAATTCTTCATTCTTCAAAGACATATAATGACAAAATTAAAGGTATATTTTTCCTGAAAAATTGTACATTTCTTCTGGAAAATTGTATATTTCTTTTGAAAAATGGTATATTTTTTCTGAAAATCCATATATTTCAATTAAAAAACTATATACTTCCTTTGAAAAATGATATATTTTCTGAAAAATTGTATATTTTTTGGTATATTTCTGTTGTATATTTCTTTGGGAAAATCATATATTTTTTTGGAAAAATTGTATATTACTAATGTCTTCAAAAACAAAGGATGGCATGACAAGATTAAAAGTATATTTTTCTTGGAAATGATATATTTCTTTGGAAAAACCATAAATTTCTTTTGAAAAACAATATATTTCTATTGAAAAATCGTATATTTCTTTTGAAAAATTTTATACTTCCTTTGAAAAATAGTATATTTTATGGCAAACAAAAATGAACATGAGCGAAGCAGTTGTTGATTACATATGAAATCGAACTGGTGGTTGTGTTGGAAATTGTAACTTTGACTTGATATTGTGAAATCCTGAATTCCTTGAATCCCAAAATTAAAATTAAATTGATGTTGACAAGATACTAAACTGGAGATTTCGTAATCAATTGATGAGTGAGAAAATCAAGTTTATAAAAGAAATCAAATTAGATTAAAACACCAAAAATGAATTTGGAAAGAAAATGCAAAAATTTAATCATAGAAGAACACCATAAATAAATTTTGGAAAGAAGTTGAATGTGAGAAGAAGACCCCAAAATAAACGTAATTGAATTTGAAAACTGAATTTGAAGATTAAATCTCATAATCCCTAAAAAAGTAGTTAATGTTTTTTTTTTGAAAAACCGCGGGAGGAACATTGTGTCCCTTCATTGGGAAAAGGTTGGAGCGAGTGAAAATTTCGGGGCGAACGTCCCAACTAGGTTGATGCGTTCACTTGCCTACAAAACACCCACCCCTCTTTTCATTTAAAGAAATAAAATGTTCTCCAGGGGATATTCAATGGATTTAGATAATAAAAGGTGATAAGAAATAATAAGTTTAATAATAGGGTAATAAAACACTCAACCCTCTTTTCATTTAAAGAAATAAAATGTTCTCCAAGAGATATTCATTGAATTTAGATAATAAAAAGTGATAAGAAATAATAAGTTTAATAATAAGGTATTTACTAAGTATGAAATCTCAAAATGGGTATTTCTTACAATTTTCCTTATAAAAATCCGGGTCGAGCCCAATTGTTATTTTATATTGGCTGGGACATCAGCTACTATATTTTTAATTGGGCCCACAATGGCCCGTCTTGCGCATGTCTAATTTTTTGCAATATTTTCATTATCGGACATTAAACCAGTGAAAACATTAATACGCGGTATAATCTTTACTGATGAGGTTTAACCGATAGCTCAACCGAACAATTAATTTTCTAAAAAGTAATTTATATGTACAAATACATTAATATTTATATTTTCACAATATAAGTTTAAGAAATTATGATTATTTCATTTTATATCATTACAATTATATCTTATAAATGTATTATATATGATTATTGTACCAATTTTGATTATTTAAACATGTTATACTTATAATTTTTATATACCATTATGTTTGGAAAACGTACAGAAATCACAAACATTACGCGAACTTATTAATTAAACCGGGTAATATGATATGGTGTTAATAATAACGATTATTTTATTAATTGTTGATCAAATAGGCTGCCAGGAGGCTAGCTAATGTGTAATCATTCAAGTTTCATGGACCCAGTTTGTTAGAATTTCAACTGGCAGGTGCGTTGCACTACTTAAACAATCAATTAGACCTAAAATTATTAAGATAGTAACAAACTTTATATTGAGTGGCGATGACAAATATTGGAAACTCAAGATGTCTGGAGAATCTCGTACGGTGGAATTAAACAAGCTGCACAAAGAGTAGTGGTGAATTCAAAATTTTTTATTCATAGTTGTTGGAAATATAACACTCAAGAGAACAACTTTGATTAAACTCAAGGAAAATATTACAAGAACACACTCACTCAAATACAACATTACAACTCTCTTATTTTTTCTTCTTTTCTCTTTTAAGAAGTTCTTACTTCTACTTGATGAAAAACAACTAAACAACTCTCCTATTTATAGGTGAATGATACAACTCCCAACTAACACATTTATTAACCACGACTCCCAACTAACCACAACTCCCAACTAACATATTTAATAGCCTCCAAATTAGTTTGGATTAAATCAAGTTTATAATCCAACAAAATTCCCCCGCTGCAAATGGAGAAGGTCGCAATTACAAGCTATGTCAATTTTGAACATGCCTCCTCAATTGCCGAAGGTTGGAAGCAATATTGTGGTGCTATCATTACATCTTGTGCTTTGGATCTAGAGTAAACCTGCTTCTATATAGTAATTCTGTATCTTCGAATAATCGGCAACTTCAATTGAATAAATTATATGACTCCAAACTTTGAAAATGCCTACCAGCTCTCTTAGTGCCATGTGTTATCTCATGATTGATTTGATTTTTTAAAGATATCAAATTTTTATTTTTCCCTCCCCAATCAGAAAATGACATGTGATATTAAGGTGATTAAAGAGTGTTATTTCACCAAATTTAAATGACTGACAAAGAATTTTTAAATTTACGGATGACATCTAGTAAAAAGTGACAAGTTTACGAGGGATAATTAAACATATAGCTTGAATTTGTACATGTTGAGTACATAATTACAATATTTTCATTGGGCTAAATGCAAGTATAGCCGGCTTCGAACTTAACATTTTTACTAGATGTCGCTTTCAAATTTGAAAAGTCTTTGCATACCTTAAACTTGGAAAAAGTGCACTCATGAATTCTAATAGTACCACATGTCACATTTTGATTGAAAAGTAAAAAAACTTCGTTTTCAAGAAGTTAACTATACATTTGACCATTTTAAGCTATAAATTCGACCCTCATCTGCATGGTTTGTAACGTCTATGAACTTTTTTATGCATATTTTTTTAGGCCAAATGCATAGGTAGGTCACTCACCTTTTGCCAATTGGCCTACTACCCCTCTATCTTTTTAAAAGGACCCCATAACTTCCTATCCTTTCAAAAAGTGCACCCCGTAGATCTCTCCGTCCTACTCAACAAAGCGTAGCAACGAGTGTGAGGTACACGCGAGATGACGTGTCCATCAGTCATGAAAATGAACTCCACGTCAACGCCATGTCATTTATGAACAATAAAAAAATAATTAAATAAAAACTAAAATCCCTCCTTAAACTTAAATTTGTCAAAACCACTCCTTAACCTTTTCATCTAAACAAACACTCGACAAAATTCTCATCATCACTCTCTACTCCAACACCGATAACTGTAAATCTCCACCATCGGTAACCAATAGTCTCTAATTTTTCGTCGAACACATCTCTATACTAAAGATTGAACGCAATCATCGTCCAAAAGCCAAAGTTGACAGGTTAGCCCTAATTTTCTTTAAATTTGAAATTGATTGTGATTTTAAGCTTATCTTGA
>CATIWQ010561881.1:0-10805 GCA_949673415.1 Euphorbia schlechtendalii | reverse complement strand
CCGCTCGCGAGGGCTGCTCGCGAGGCAGCATCCTCGCGAGGCTGCCTCGCACAGCCTCGCGAGGGCTGCCACAATAAAATTTTATTTTATTTTTTTTTTATTTTTTTTTATTTTTTTTATTTTTTTATTTTTATTTTTATTTTTATTTATATATATATATATATATATATATATATATATATATATATATATTTAGATAAATAATTTAAAAACGTCCGAGGAGGATTCCCATATGAAGATCATCGGATGGTCGAAAATTGTGTTATTCGAGGATAAATTTCCCGAAAAGCCGTCATCATAGAACGCGCGAGCTGGTACAAAATCCCGTGCTCACAACTCTATAGATATTTATCTTACATGTGTTGTAATCACTTTCTAATGCATTTATATTACTATTAAGATTATAATTCTTTGTTACCGATATAGAGATAAACTTTGATATGTTTTTGTATTACCTACCATATTTCATAACTAATTTAACACAATTTATTCTTCCTACTAGTTACATACCACATACCTACCAGTTTCTTGCTATATTTCACATTGTTTATTCTTCCTACTAGAGAACTACCAAATTCCTACCAGATTTTTGTTGTTTTGATTCATTCTTTGTAAATATTTATCTTACATGTGTTTAATCACTTCCTAATGCATTTTCATTACTTTTAAAAATTATTTTTTTAACTGTTATGGAGATAAAGTTTGACATGTATTTGCGTTACCTAAAGTATTTTATAACAAATTTGACACAACTTGTTCTTCTTACTAGCTACATACCATGTATCTACCAGTTCCTTACAATTATTTTTTTTCAAAAAAGTATATCACAATGGATGACATTTCAATAATAAAAATGAGACAGACAAAAATTCTAAAACGACATGTCAAAAAAATAAAAGGTTTGAGAGATAATGGTAAAATATGATAATAAAATTCAAAAACACATATAGAAGGTAAGAGCGAAGAGGATAAACAACATGAGCGTAATATTGTAAACATGACTTTTAATTGGATAAAGGGAACTATTCATAAATTTCAACCCACTTTTAAAAATTTCACCTAATTTGCCTTTAATTATTGCACGAATACTTTTATTAATCACATAACATGCAGTGGTTAGGTTCTATACATTAATCTAAACAAAGAGAAATAAGCTCAGAGGTGACTAGAGAAAAATATCTAAGAGATAGATAATCTAAGTTTGGTCAAATATTTTGTAAATGTGAGTTCTATAGATTTCAAACACAAAATTTAATTCATTAAAAAAAATTACAAAATGAACTTGAAAGCTAGTTGACTTGATCCTTGATGTTTAACAGACATATAATACCAAATAGATCGGAATCGGACACAAATTTCTTCCTTTTTTTTCTACTATTCGTCAATGTCTCTTCCACGAAGTCCGTCGCAGGCAGCCGCCGATTCCACCGGCTACGACTGTATGCTTCCAGGACCACCGTCGCGCAACAATTTCGGTTCCCTCGACATTTCCTCCTCCGGTTTCATCGCCTTTGCCTCCGGATCTTCCGTCTCCGTCGTCGATTCTCGTACTCTTCAGCTCATTTCCACCGTTCCTCTACCTCCTCCTCCTCCCTCATCTTCCAGTTCATCCTCTTCTATTTCTCCTTTCGTTACTTCTGTTCGTTGGTCTCCTTTTTCCCTCCGCCGTGACCTTCTCTCCACCGAGCCTTCCTCCTCTCATCTTCTTCTCGCCGCCGCCGACCGCCATGGCCGCGTTGCTCTTATTGATTTCCGACTTAAGGCTGTACTTCTATGGATTGATCATGATCCCAATCCTAAATGCGGCATTCAGGACCTTTGCTGGATCCTTTCCCGCCATGACTCTTATATTCTTGCTTCCATATCTGGTTCTTCTTTTCTCTTTCTTTACACCACCGTTTCTCCTGCTGTGTGTTTTTTTAAATATGACGCGTCGCCTGAGTTCTTATCGTGTATCCGCCGTAATCCTTTTGATTCTCGCCATTTTTGTGTCATTGGCCTCAAAGGTTTTCTGTTATCTGTTAAAGTGCTCGGAGAAACTCAAGATGATGTTGTGGTCAAGGAGCTTCGCATTCCTACTGATTGCAGCGAATTGTTGAGGCTAGAGAAGGATTTCACGGCTGGATCTTCTCCTCCCGCTCCAGCTTCTGCTGTGTATCCGCTCTACAGTGTGAGGTTCGCGTTTTCGATGCAGTGGAGCCACATATTGTATGTAACTTTTCCCAGGGAGCTCGTAGTGTTCGATTTGCAGTATGAGACGGCACTTTTTAGTGCGGCCTTACCGAGAGGGTGCGGTAAGTTTGTTGATGTTTTTCCGGATCCGATTAACGAGTTGCTATATTGTGCTCACCTTGATGGGAAGCTCAGCATCTGGCGGCGAAAAGAGTAAGTGCATTCCGCAATTTAAAGTGGTCCAATATCTGTCTTGTATAGATTTTGCAGTTTGTGTTTTAGTGTTTTACATACTCTTTTGTTCCAAGTATGAGGTTTTGCGCGAATTCTATTTCCTCTGTTCTTTTGCCTTTTTTCTGAGTTTCATGGAGACACGTTTTCCTACTGAAATTAAAAAACAAGGTTCACCTTTCGGAAATTTCATTTAGTCGAGGCATCAGTTGTCAATAATATTTTGTGTTTGCCATAGAGTAACAATTTTCTTTGTACTAAAGAAATCTGTAGAATTCAGATTTAAAGTTCAATTCAGAGATATAGAGAAGTTTTGAAGATGCCACTTGTAACTGCAATTTGTACTTATTACATAAATTTCTTGTTAGTGAAAGAGTAGCTTTATTATAGCCTTGTTACATTCCTTTTATGAGGTTTTTAGTTCATTTTACTTTATTTCTTTCCTAATGTTTTGCTTAAATGATAATAATTTTCTATCCCCTTAATCCTTGCCTCATAAGGGAATGAAATGAACTTATCTGCATATGATCACAGAGGAGAGCAACTGCATATAATGTGTTCTATGGAGGAGTTGATGCCGTCAATTGGATCGCCTGTCCCTTCTCCCTCAGTTCTAGCTGTCACCATTTCCCAATCAGAGTCCACTCTCCAAAATGTAGTCAAGTTATACTCTGATGCACCTAAATCTCCTCTAACTAATTTGGATTTTGACAATCCTTTTGATTTTTGTGATGATGTTCTTCTTTATAAAACACATATAATATCAATTTCTGATGATGGAAAAATATGGAACTGGCTCCTGACTGTTGAAGGGAGTGGGTGTGCTAAGAAAGATATAACTGATGCGAGTGAGGTTTCTGATATTTCTGAAATGCCACGCACAACTTCTGCTGATGGACTTGCTTTGGAAGGAGGGGAGCAACATGGCAATGCAAATAGTAACAGAAGTCGTTCATCTTCTGTTCCCAGACAGGAAGGCATAATATACAAGGTTCATGAGATAAACATCCTTCTATTCTGTTAATATTTATTAGGCCTAATACTTAGTTTGCCCCTTGTACTTGTCCCCAAAAGCCAACTGCCCCCCTCAACTTCCAAATGAACCCCATTGCCCCTTGAAATTGTTAAAAATGCATATAATAACCTAGGTGGCATCGTAAATGTATATCTATATGCATAAACCTAAAGGCTAAATTATTACGTGGAAGAAAAGAAATATGGAAAAACAATGACAGCCATAGCTCTTACTGTTTTTGCTCTTCACTGAAAGTGTAAGCTCATGAGAGATAGTGCATAGGCTCTTTTTCATTACTTTTGCTTGTTTTGAGCAACATCTTCCATAAAGAATTGTAGCGTTCTGTATCCATCAAACCACTGGCTATTTCAGTGAATAGCATTTTTTGGTCCTCTACTGTCTTCACTTTCTTTCATTTAAGCTTACCAACTAATATTCAAATGTCACTTTTGCAGATCAGCTTAGTTGGGCAGCTGCAGCTTCTTTCTTCTACAGTAACTATGCTGGCTGTACCCTCCCCTTCTCTGACAGCCACATTGGCCCGTTAGTTTCTTTCTGACACTTACTTTTTTACTGTAATTCTGACACTTATTTAAATTTCTATATATTTGAAATACTGAAGAATTATTTTTACTATTTAACTGCGGCTTTTTGAATAATGAGATACATAACATGAAGGTGGAGGAAATTTCCCTGCTATAGCTGTTCCCCTTGTTGCTTTGGGAACTCAGAGTGGAACAGTTGACATCATTGATATTTCTGCCAATGCTGTTGCATCAAGTTTATCAGTTCATAATGGCACAGTTAGGGGATTGCGGTGGCTTGGAAATTCTAGAGTTGTTTCATTTTCTTACAATCAAGTATGGCCAGCCAGCTAAAAGCTATTGCTCTTTCAATACATCATAATGAATTTTGTTTCTCTTTGTTTTCCCTCTCACCAGCTGTTCCTTTATCTTTCTTTGATTCAGGTGAATGAAAAGACTGGAGGTTACATTAATAGACTTGTTGTAACTTGCGTCCGGAGTGGCCTTAATAAACCATTTCGAGTTTTACAAAAGCCAGAGCGTGCGCCCATTAGAGCTTTAAGGACTTCTTCATCTGGAAGGTTGTGTTGAAACGATTCTTTCTCAGTAAGCTTGCCACTGCATATTGTGGCTTATTCATTTTTGTTTCCTTGTCTCTTCTGCAAGGATGGCTTTCTTATTAACTTCTTGAGTGTTGTCTCTTTGTCTTTTGTTTTCCTTTTTGATCCATGTCTTAATTAAAAATGATCGATATTATAATTATGGTTTATTTTTACTCATAGGCATACATGTGTTTTAAATTTTCAGGTATCTTCTTATTCTGTTTCGTGATGCGCCCGTGGAGGTCTGGGCAATGACCAAAAGTCCCATTATGGTGTGTTGGAAGATACCTTTCATTTTCTGTAACTTCGTAGATGTTTCTTAATGGCTTATACAACTTGTAGAATGCTGATTAAAAAAAGCTATTGAAGATTAGCCACATTTAGTCATCAGTGAACATGACCATGCATTGAATTTGATGCTGAGCCAAACAAATACTGGAATTTTTTGCCTATCTGCTTATTTTCTTGTGACCATTCGAACTCAGAATCAGATGCAATATTTAAATTTATACTTATGGCGTACAAAAGTGAAGAATTTATTAGTTGAAAGCTATAAATTTTTTAGCTGTAGATTTTAAATTACATTTGGAAGGGTTCATCTCTTTGCTTTATTAAATTTGAGTGGACAAAGAAAAAAGTGCACCCCCTCTTTTATGCTGGTGGTTCAATTACTTCAGTTAATGAAATAGGGAGGGCCCCGTCTCTTTTTTATATGGAATTTGCCAGTTAACACTTGTAGGTTGTTTCAGAATTGCTGGCAAAGTGGATTGTTTTTCCATCCTTTTTTTTAAGAAATATGTACTTCTTAATTTTTGAGGAACTTGGATTCGCACCAAGAACCCCACCTTCTTGCTCCACTATGGGAGGAGGTGTGGCCACTAGACCAAAGCCTAGTGGTTTTTTCCATCCTTTTAGCGGTAACTTGGTTTGACATTAGTTGCTTTAAAATTTTGCACATTTCTATAATTGTCCTGAAGAAAGTATGCCCTTTAGTGCGTGTTTGTGTGTATGGGTTCCGTGTAAAGCAAGTATTTCACTGGGTATTCTCTGTAGCCTTGCAATATGTCATGTGCTTATTTTACTAAGGGAAGTAGAATCTCCTTTGTTATAATGTATATATATATATTTTTTTTTTACTTATGATGTCTCTGTCTATTGAATGTGATGGGATAACTATAAATGTTTTGTGTTACTTTTGCCAAATATTTAGAAGTGACTTCTACTCTTTTGTCGGCCTCACAATGTGGTTCAAGTTCTTAGCAATATATTTCTATGTTTTGGGTATTTAAACTATTTTTGTCAATTCTTTTAGTTAATTATTATGCCTTATATCATGTGCTGATTTTACCAAGGGAAATAAATTTCTTTTGTTATAATGTATATATTTTTTTAATTTCACTTATAATGTCCCTGTCTATTATATGTGATGGGATAACTATAAATGTTTTGTGTTACTTTTGCCAAATAATAAGAAGTGACTTTTACTCTTATATCGGCCTCACAACATGGTTCAAGTTCAACACATTTCTATGTTTTGGGTATTTAAACTATTTTTTGCCAATTCTTTTAGTTAATAACTATGCCTTATATCTCCATGTAGCTTAGATCATTAGCTCTTCCTTTTACGGTATTGGAATGGACTCTTCCAACAGTTCCGTGGCCTGCTCCACATGGCTCCTCTAGGCAATTATCAACATCATCCAAAGATCAGCGGCCAATGTCACCAGATGCAGCATCCAATACCAGAGCTGCATCTGAATCCAGTGAGTTTTTTTGAACTTATACGTGGAAGTGGAGGATGAATCATAAATGGCTTCTTGCATTGTATTTTGTTCACATGATGTTAAAAACAAGAGTCCTCATTGCCTTTGCAGCAGGTTCTGATACATCTGAAGACGATATGGCAGAAAGTTTTGCATTTGCCTTGGTAAATGGTGCAATTGGAGTTTTTGAGGTTCAAGGTAGAAGGATCAAGGATTTCAGGTATTTTTATAAAAATGCAATAATATTCTGTTCTGCAGCTTATAAATTGTCCAAAAACAACTAAGCTAGCCTAGTGGCATGTGTCTCCTATTCTGTGATACAATTCAGGTTGTAATGGAATCACTTTTTCAATTCTATCTTCAATATACTTTCTAAAACTATATCTTACACATTATTTATCTTTATTAGAATTATTTCTTTGCAGACCAAAATGGCCTTCTTCATTTGTCTCGCCTGATGGATTGATTACAGCTATGGCTTACCGCCTACCTCATGTTGTATGTGCAGCAGATTTCATTAAAGTGGTCATTGTGCATTTCAGTTTTGTTTGTCCAAAAGAATATTATGGGAGACAATGACTTTACCATGTCTCAGGTTATGGGTGACAGGTCAGGCAACATACGATGGTGGGATGTGACAACTGGGAAGTCTTCATCATTCAACACACATAGAGAAGGGATCCGGAGAATCAAGTTCTCACCTGTTGTTTCTGGAGATCGTAGCCGGGGGCATATTGCAGTGCTTTTTTATGATAATACCTTTTCTGTATTTGATCTTGTAAGCTTGGAAATAGGCGATTATTAATCTTATATTTTAATAATTGTTCATGCTATCGTTTTTAGACTATATACTAATCTGCTGAGAAATTTGGGAGTCCCTTCTCTCTCTCCAATCTATTGTGTGTGGTTGGGAGGCATGGGACTTGGGGACATGGTTAGAAAGGGTAGAGGATGATGGGACTTCTGTTGAAAACAAGCTATATTTATATATATTCTCTTGTATTATAACACATGGTAGTACCACTTTTGCATAATTTGTTTTTTTTATTGGGTTTTGGTCCTAATACATGCCATGTGATGGAATTGCAGGATTCCCAGGATCCATTAGCTAATTCCCTCTTGCAACCTCAATTTCCTGGAATCCTTGTATTGGAGCTTGATTGGCTGCCTTCACGAACAAATATACATGACCCTCTAGTATTATGCATTGCAGGCGCTGATAGCAGCTTCCGCCTTGTGGAGGTCAATATGTGAGTTTCATATTTTTCTTTCTGTTGCTACTATAAAGGCAATTATATACAGTGACCCTATTCAATCATTAACAATTCCGTTTGCTTGGGAGCTGTGAATAATGTTGTGGTGCTAAAGCTAGTAAACACCTATAAATTTATCCAAGCATGAAATTTCACTGTCGAAAGATAGGCTGGCTCCTTATTGTGCTGCATTGACCAAATTTATGGGAAAATTATAGAAAAATGTTTAGTGTCATGGTTGATGCTGTTTTGTGGCTTGTAAAGGTTCTGCCAAAAAATCGAAGTGCTTGTTGGTTCTTGTTTTAGATTTAACTTATCTTTTCTGGTTTTAGAGACGAATGTTTCTGAAGCATATTGTATATTAGTTTACTTTTGGAGAAGTTCTTCCTATGTATCTATTTTCTTATCTTGTTATAAATATAGAAACCTACTTTACTAGTTTGACTCGGCATTGGAATTTTTTTTACCTCTCTTATGTTTGTAATTTCAAGGTGTCTTCAGGAAATGCAAAAATCTTAGCAAAAATGGAAAAATAGGGTATTCTGTTGGGGGACTGTTTAAATCAAGATGTATGGAGAAAAGAAACAAACATGTCTTTGAAGGCTTATACTGTTCTTTTGAGGTTCTATAGTCTTCTACGTAAAAATATGACCAAATTACCCTTGCCTACGCCTGAGGGGGACTTGAACATATTTTTTTTGGTCATTGAGATAAACAAGTTAATAATGAAAATGTCCTACTATTGTTATTGGATTCCTAGCCACACTATAAGTGTTTTAGCCCATGATGGTGATTTGCTTTCTTGGATTCTTTTGGTGTAAAATTTACAATAACTTGTTCAGAATTTTCTGCTAGGTGTGTTTGAGTTATCCGTATTCATATTCTTGCAGAAATGACAAAAAGCTTGGCTATGGACAGCAACCCCGAGCTGTTAAAGAAAGATTTAGGCCTATGCCAATTTGCTCTCCTATACTGTTTCCCACCCCACATGCACTGGTAATTATTCTGTTTTTTACATTATTCTAAAACATCGTATTTGTGTAGAATGCTGGCATTTCTGTGTGAAATGGTTTAATTGTCAGAATTTTATTCTTCCTACATCTTCTGGGGGAATTCTGTGCTCCATATGAGTACTATCTCAAAATACAAGAATAATTGAGGATGTGTTCATCTTTCTGGAAAACAAAAAGAGAAATTAGCAGAAATAACCATTCCTCTAGACTTAGCCTTATCTGCCTGAGTTGAAAGAATGAGAAATATTGTTGAACATGATTAATATAACGGATGATGTTGCCAGCCTCTGTGTTGTCTTTGTAAAGATGTCATAAAAAGTTCTCATTATCGACTTTCATAAAATGAATAAATTTTTTTTAATAGAGAATGAATTTCTTTCAAATAAAGCCATTCCATCTGTTCCAGGCATTGCGGATGATTTTGGAATTGGGTGTCAAGCCCTCTTGGTTTAACACTAGTGGTACAAATATTGATAAGAGGCCTCATTCAATTCCCGGAACTCCTTCACCTGCTGTGGATCTGCGTAATTACATGTCTGATATACCACCTATTGGTGATGCAGTAATTCCAGAAATGCTTCTTAAAATATTAGAGCCATATCGAAAATCAGGTGGATCTTGTTTCTGTAATACCAACTCGTGATGTTCTAGAATTTTGTGATCACTTTTTTGTTTGTTTCTTTTTTCTGAATGATTGTCATTCTCGAAGGCTGCATACTAGATGATGAGAGAGCAAGATTATATGCTACCATAGTGAATAGAGGTTTTGCTGCCAGGTTTGCATTTGCAGCTGCTATTTTTGGTGAAACTGGAGAAGCACTGTTCTGGTTGCAGTTGCCTCATGCCTTAAAACACTTGATCAATAAGTTGGTAAACAAGTCTCCATCGGAAGTGTCCATCTCAGCTTCAGTCCCAGGGCTTGATGGTACAGCTATGCTTGACAGAATTACATCACAGGACAAATCACGGGCTGGAAATGAGAAGAAGGATTCATTTGTTAGTGAAATTTTGTGCTTTTACAATTTTTACCTCTTTATATTCTGATAAATTAAAAACCATTTCTCTTTTCCACTCTTTTCATTTGTTAATACACACTATTCAGATAACTGTCGTTTCTCTATTAATTTTCCATTATCCCATATTCATTGTATTAACCTGAGGTATCGTTGTCGCAGTGCCAAGGTCAACTTAGGTCAATGGCTTTCAAGCAAGAAGAGTTATGGGAGAGTGCAAGTGAGCGAATTCCTTGGCATGAGAAATTGGATGGGGAACAAGCTATTCAAAACCGTGTCCACGAGTGAGCCCTCTATTTTATTGTTTCATTGTGCTGTTTTATCATTTAATACTTGCTGAAAAAACTATATGAACTTTTTTTCCTGAAGCTTAATGTGGGGCTTTGTGACAAACTTCAACTGATATTGTTGAACTTATAGTGAACTGGTGTTTGTTCAACTCAATATGGCCTTGGAAAAGCATCTGTACCGAGTCATGAGTTTCTCAGTCGTAAATTTACTGGTTGTTTCATATAATGCTGTCACTTCAACAAAAAATTGGAATTTTCAATTTGGAAAAGCTTTTAAATTGTCAAATGTGGTCAAGAATCACAAACACAACGCATTTAAAAAAAATAGCATGGTAAATCCATCGTTTGAGATAACATTATGTTATGTATAATAATGATACTATTTCTGATAATAGAATAAGTGATTATGGTATAGATAATTGCACAAGCCACAAAGTTATCAGAAGGTACCAATTGGGTGTAGCTCAATTGGCACACCTATCAAAGAGGAGGTGAGAGGTCTTGGATACGAAATCCAGCCTCTTCAAAATCCATATTTATAAAAGAAGGTTATCTCAAGGTTTATTAATTTTCACAATTCATTGTGGTTTTTTGGTCACACAAGTTACTTAGTGATTAGGGTGTTTAATTAAAGTCTTCACACTTCATTTTTAATAAAGTCTTAGGCCCCGTTCTCTTCAACTACAATTCAATTAAGTTTAGTTTAGTTAAGTTAAGTTCAGCTGTGTGTAGTTATAAATTTGCATTAAAATAAGTTCAGTTAAGTTTAGTTCAATTCAACTTTCAGAAGTTGAAGAGAACAGAGCCATAATAAGTGATTATTTGTATATTATTTTCTCCATTTAATTGCACTTCAACCAGCTCGCTTGATGTTGGGCATTCCAGCTATCCCCACCCCCCCCCCCCCCACCCCCACCCCCCCCCCCCCT
>CATIWQ010561845.1:0-10546 GCA_949673415.1 Euphorbia schlechtendalii | reverse complement strand
CAGTGGACATCATCACAAAAGGTATGTAGTGATGCATGAATATTTTGGGTGAAAAGTAGGGTTAAGACATCAACTGGGATATCTTTTGTGTTCATGTTTACCTTGTGTAGGCTTTTGGTGTGTACAGTCACCCCGGCAGGGCTATAAGTCGGATGCCAAGTGGACATCGTATAAGGATTTGGGTTGAATGATGCTACATGATTCTAGTTGGTTTCAGGTTATCCTAAGGTGACACGATCTCGAGTGTCTACTAAGTTCCTACGTATGAGCGACATCAAACCATGTTCAGTATCATGAGCGTGTGCTTTTAAGTGTCTGCATGAAAATTCATGGTTAGCATGACACATTTGTACAATGCATGATGAATCAGAAAGCGGTAAACACTTAGCACATAGCACACAATATCTTTCTTCCAACCATACAACTCCCGCGCATAGGGTTTTTGGCTAGTCTCTATCCTAAGTTTGGTTCATCTTAGTACCGCGAGGATACTAAGGAGCACACCTGCAAGAAAATATAATGCATGATCGCTTGTTTGGGTAACACCTTAGGGAAAATGCATGTGGCTTATTTACATGAGGGTTTATAAATGGGTTGCTGATGCAGAAGGTTCTTGTTGCACTGAAATACACTCCAAACCTCTCCCCAAATAGGTTCTAACGAGGGAGGTACATGCAATATGGTAACAAGTGCTCCCCTCGCTCAAGTACTATCTTTTCTCATGGAGGCGGATTAGTACAAGAGAGAGCTTCACGGTAATAGGGGTACCTTAAACTTATGGGCTAATCCCTTCTACTGCAATGCGTTATTATGAATATGTCAAAATTAAGAGAAAACGGAATAATGTGATCAATAATTTTTAGCACTTATCCAAAATCTAAAACCTTTAAAAAACAAGCTTTTAGAAAGAAAAATAAATCCCCAGTGGAGTCGCCACTGTGAGCGGGCGACACGGAGTGGTGTGCCGAGAGTGCGCTGAATGATAGGCGCGGTCCACCGGGGTGTTTGAAAAAGAAAAGTACCGGGTTGAGGGCCCAGGGAAAAAGGTTGAAAGAGAAAGCGAAAAATGTTTTAGATCGGTTCGAACCCTAATCCACCGTCTCTTAGTGTGGAGTCGCCACCTGGATTAGCTCTTTCCAGGAATTAGAGTCCTATGAGGGTTAACATCCGGGGAACGGCCCATTAAGACATAGAGATTCGGGTTCGGGATAAGTTTCTTATTTCTCATTAGATCACATTATATTACATCTATAGAAAACCGTATTCTCTTAATTGTGCACATTCGCGCTTAGGTAATTTTTTATTTTAAATGCATGATTCACGTATGACGAAAATAATAAACCATCCACAAGGCGAAATAATAAACCATCCACAAAGCAGTAAGTAAATGCATAAAATAAATGCGAAAAAGAAAGATTACAAGGCTCAAAAATCGAGGGATGCAACCACCCCCTAACCTATTAATTACATTTCCCAAAAAAATGAAATTGTGATACTCAAAGGAAAATTAAAATACTAAACACACGTCTAACCTGCATCCACAAAGGTTAGCATAGGGGATATCTCATATATGTTCGATTTTGAATTTAGCGAGGCTCGTGTGGCGTGAAAAAATCAATAGCGATAATGTGTTTGTTATTTAAATAAAGACGTTCATTTTATTAGCATGTTGGTTGCTCATTTTAATTAATGAAATTGCTCGCATGGTAAATTGGTGAGGGCTATTATCTGGGAATATGTTTTATTCCCTTCGTGGGGGTGTTCTAACATACATCTCCTTTTAATAAAGAAATATAGATGAAGAAGAATTACAACATTTGAATAAAATAAAAATCCTAGGTTCACAAATGAAATCAAAAGAAGAAGAAGAAGAACACCGAAAGCACGAAAATTGCAATTCTAAGAACTCAGAGGCTTACCCTTACGAAATGAATCCACTTCGAAGATATCCGATTGGCCATTGAAAATCCTCCTCATCCTTTAGTTTAGGCAAAAGTTGTTGTGAAAGTCCAAAAATGTTCGTTTAGTTCTTGGAAATTGAAGTAGTTCTAAAAGCTATATTTTGTCTGTAAATTTTTCAGAGTCCCGATTATCGAAAATGACCCGACTATTTATAGGAGAAATTCGAAAAATCCAAAAAAGGGAAGTTTTTCCGGTGAGGGTCTCGCCGGAAAAAAGTTCGGCGAGGAATGCCTCGCCAAAGCCCATTTCTCGATGAGGCCTGCCTCAGACCTGGGATTCAGTCTCCCTCGGGTTTCTTTTTCTGAATTTATTATTATTTTTTTATGTATTTTCTTATTTTTTAATTAATTTCTAAATAAAATTAAATAACGTCCTTCTGAATTTAAAGACAAGGAGGATTCCTATTCGGATACATTTGGATACTCGAAAATTGTGTGATTCAAGGATAAAATCTCAGAAAGCCGTCATCATTAAACACACGAGCTGGTACAAAATCCCCGTGCCCACAGTTGGCATGCAAGCAATCAAGATAAACATATGCATAGAGATTCAGCGAAAATGACAATTCATTGATGAACTTAGGAGGTTTATAAATATTTTGAATGATTTCACCCTTGCCATCGATTAGCCCTTTCAGGTTTTCAAACCAATGGGTTTGCTTTCCTCTTGATGTCCTATGTTTTTCTTGAGTCACCCTTTTCAGGTTTTCAACTCAATGGACTATTCTTTTGCAATTTTGAAAAGAGGCCCTAATTTTTTACTCAATTAGCAGAGTGCTAATTGACAGGTTAATTACAATTTTGTTTTTTTAGTACTGCTTTTTACCGATTTATTTCTTTCACCTATACATGATAGCGATTGTGCCAGCCTTGGTTGATTTAATTGAGGGATCGGTTATTGTCCATGTCCACGACTTCAATTGTATCTCATTTAGCGTTTCTAATTGATTGATTGATTGATTAGTGTTCACGCTGCTTTTCTAGCTTGAGGTGTATGTGATGATGAGTATTAGTGCTTGATCATCAACATTTCTTTATGAATTTGATTATTCTCCAATGATAGGTGATACGTCGAGGATCAAAGGCTTCAGATTTAGTAGCTTGATCCATCGGGGTTGAACAGCTTACGTTCATCAATGCAATTCTTAAATAGTGTAATGATCAGCCCATAAGTGTTGGAGTTGTTGATAAGCTCAAATATTTAATTCTTTCTTTGTGTCTTTAGCATTATGTAAGCCCCTTGCGCCTTAACTTCAATTTTCTCTTTTGACTTTTTGACTTATTTTTGTTTTGATCATTTTGACTTCTGCTTGACTGATTATATAATTAGTGGAGGTGTTATGCTTAGCAATCTTTCTATTGATCATATGTCTTGATAGCTACAAGAAAATGCTATCATGCGTTGTCTAAGTACCTGTGTTTGTCTCTCACTTTCCTCCAAGAGTTAAATCATTTGAACTTATTACAATTGTAGGGATCCATTTATACCCAAATTAATTTCATGACATGATGTGTCATATATGCTAAAAACATTATGCATATGTTTATGAGAATGTGTGATGTAAATCAATAGGATATCAAGCGGGCAAACAAAGTTCAATTTATTCAAGAAAGTTCAAAAGCCCCCTGGGTAAAATTGCTGAAAGCTAATTTATTACATCATCATCCTATAATAGTCTTCCCACTCTCATTTCCTTTGGCAGGTTTCCCCACAAGTTTGTCCATGGATTCAAAATGCTCCATCCTCTCTACCTTGTCAAACACTTCTTGATAGATGGAAAAGATATCATACCCGAACTTGCTCTTGTAAGATGGAAGTGCACTATCTAGAAGTTTGGTTATCATCTATCTAGAAGTTTGGTTATCATCTCTACTAGGGTTAAACGAGCCTGAAGCCTGACATTTGTGGTCATCCAACATTCATAGTAAGATTTAAAGCTTTCACCCTGCTTCTACCTTATAGCCTCCAAATTTTACATTGTGGTTACCATTTGAGTGTTCAAACCATAATGCAACATCATAGCCTGAGAGAGACTATTCCAATCAGAAGCTACATTCAGTGGAAGGTGGTTGTACCATTCATTGATTGGGTTACCCAAGGTGACAATAAAAAGCTTATCCATCATTCGCTTGCTTACCTTTAATGCCCTCATCACCATCTGGTAATGTGTTACATGAGCACACGGGTCTCCAGATCCCACATACTTCTCAAACTACGACATCGCAAAGTTTGGTGGTAGGTTTTCCTCATCCTTGACTAAGGGCTGTGCAGGGTATGTATTCATCAAATGACTACCATGAGTGGCAAACAATTGTTGCCACAATTCTGCCATGCATAGTTGCTAGAGCATAGCATTCCTTGTGCCTAGAAAGAAGCCATACTACCCCTGGGGAAAGGTGGTTCCCTTGGGAGTTACCACAAAGTTGGGCAGCTGAGGGATAGCCTAAAATTGTGAGGAAAATGGTACCCTCCAATTGGGTATAGATTACTGGGCCACTCCTTGATAAAAAGGTCCTAGTGTGAAAATTAACTGGCCAGGCTATCTTGGGAAGAATTGATTCTCACAAGAATTGGAAAAATTATATCCCAGCTAACCAACCTGAGCCTGATTTTGATTCAGCTAACCTTATCTTGCCCAAAATTGGTAAAAGGAAGTAGGAGTAGTGTTATGAGATGGATGCAACATATGAGAAGTAGGAGGTCCACTTGCTCTAGGTTGACTAGTCAGATCGTTGATGATAAGGGTGACATCTAGGTTAGAAACCACATCATGAGCCTTTTCTTCGGGGTGACCCATCCTAACATGTTAACAGATAATCTATGGTAGTTACTCACTATTTGCAAGGGCATTCAAGGTAGCTGTAATCTCGACACTCATCGATGACTAATGTGTCTATTGAGAGTTTTGTTCTGTAAGGAAGGGGTGATCCTCCCCCCTACTTCATCTTATTGATTGGCCATGCTATCCAAATTGAAAGATGCACACTGAACTGAATCTGAACCCAAGTCTTCACTTGAGTTAGTGTGCGAAACCTCCTTTAGACTAGCCATGACCGGAGAAATGTGGACTAAGTGGTGAGTAGGCCTTTTCTAAGCCTCTTAGTGAATAGGCCTCTTCCTAGTTGAGGTACACAAGAATATCCGACCATGCATGTAATATTCATTTTACGATTCATGATGTGGAAAAAATGCATGCGATGTTGATGTTATGGATGCATTCACAAGTGGATAACGTGCCATTATGCGAGATAATAACGTGTTTGTAAATCCATTTGAAATGAACAGGTTAGTCGTTAGATAAAATAAAAAAAGGTTAAAATGAAAATCCAGCCCCTAGGGGTGAATTTGAGATGTACGATGTCCTTGTGACATCGTTGCATGAGTGGTAACTAACTTACTCGTGTGGTAATAAGTTAATAGTTTGAGATTTTGTACTGTTGACTAGATATCATAGAATTAGGAGGTCAAACTGATTTCGGGTAAGTAGTGCGACATACCTTGATGAAATAGAAAAACATTTAAATAAATTGAAAAACAACTACAGTATGTAGCTATCAAATGAATGATTTGGTTATTTTATTAATTAGGGTGGAGTTCAGATGCAGTGTGGTCATCACTATTTCAGGGTATGCGGTGATGCATGAATCATTACCCCGTGTGGGCGAAAGGTCTGGGTTTTAATCGTATACTCCTGAGGATTGGTAAGGTAAGACTTTCAAAAAGAGTTTACCCTTTATGGGCTTTGGTCCAGATGTCAATGTGGACATTACGCTACAGTGTATAGTTTGGGTATTTGTTCACCCCATTTGGGCTATGAGTTAGATGTTGGGTGGACATCTCATAGGTGATGTGTGAGATATGTCATTGCGCTGTATGGGCTAAATGTCATATGTCAAGTATATGACGCAAAAATTTGGGTATAAAGGTACATTCACCTTGTACGGCCTAAGGGTTGGACATCGAGTGGACATCCCGCAAAAATGAGGGTATGTTCACCCCGTATAGGTTAAGAGTCAGATGTCAAGTGGACATCTCACTAAAAAGAGGTAAAGGATGTTTCGTGACTCTAATTGGTTCATATTGTCCTAGGGTGACACGATCTCAAGTGTCGACTAATCCTAAGTGTGTGTGACACCAATTTGGCAACATGATGATGCAAGCATGCTATGTTACATCATTTTAATATCTTGAGTATGTGTGTTCAAGTGTTTGCACTAAGATTCATGATTAGCATGATACATTTGTATGATGCACATAGCATGCAATGTTCAAACTTCCAACCATACAACTCCCGCACGTAGGGTTTTTGGTTAGTCCCTATCCTAAATTTGGTTCATCTTAGTACCAGAGGAGTACTAAGGAGCGCACCTGCAAGAAAAAATATAATGGATGATCGTTTGTTGGGTAACACCCTAGGAAAAATATCAATGGCTTATCTATATGAGGTTTGCTTTTCGGTTGCTGATGTAGAAGGCTCTTATTGCACTAAAATACACTCCAAGCCTCCCCCCAAATAGGTTCTAATGAGGGAGGTACATGTGATATGGTAACAAGTGCTCAACTCGCTCAAGTACTATCTTATCTTAGGGAGGCATGTGAGTATGAGAGTATGTTTTGCGGTAATAGGGTACCTTAGAATTACGAGCTATTCCCCTCTATTGCAATGTGATATTATGAATATGTCATAATTAAGAAAATACAGAATAATGTGATCAACAATTTTTGGCACTTATCCAAAATCTAAAACCTTTTTTTAAAAAATAGTTTAAGAAAATATCCCCATTGAAGTCGCCACTAAGAGCGAACGACACGGATGCGATGGGCCGAGAGCACGCTAGATGATAGGCATGGTCCACCGGGGGGTGTTTTTGTGAAAATAAAATATAGGGTCAGGGACCCTAAAGGTTTAAAAGAGAAAGTGAAATCGATTTAGATCGTCAAAACCCGAAATCGCTATCTCTTAGTGTAGAGTCACCACTTGGATTAGCTCTTCCAACAATTAAAGTTCTGTGAGGCTTAACGTTCGGGGGAAGGCCCACTATGACACAGAGATTAGGGTTTTGGATAAGTTGTTTACTTCTTGTTGGATCACATTAAACTACATCTACAGAAAACCATGCTTCTTAATTGTGCATATTCAAACTTAAGTCATTTTCATGTTTATAAAGTATGATTTAACGTGCATGCGGAAAGTAGTAAATCCATACATAAAGCAGTAAATAATTGTGGGAAAATAAAAATTACAAATTACAAAACCTTGAAGGATGCAACCGCCCGCCTAATCTATTAATTACATATCCTTTAAAAATAATAATCGTAATACCCAAAGGAAAATAAATTCCTAGGCATACATCTAACCTAATCTACATGCATCCACAAATGTTAGCACAGTGTATACCACAACATATATATTTACGCGTATGTTCAATTTGATTTTGGTGAGGTCCGTGTGGCTTAATTAAAACATCAAATTTTGAAAATTTCTTATTTCATAGGAGAAAATATGATTTATTTTATAAACACACAGGTTACTCATTTTTAATTAGTGAAAATGATTGCATGGAAAAAATGAGATTTCTGGTATCCAGGAATAATTTTTATTCCCTTCGTAGGGGTATTCTAACAAGAATGTTGGAGAATTTCCGTAATGGAATAAATTAAAAAGAAGGGGAAGGAGGAAGAAAATTTACACAATGATAAAATAAATACAATTAAATAAGACGAACAATTTAATAGAAATAAAATTTAAATAGTAGAAATCATAAAATAATTCCTAGGTTAACACGTATAATTGAAGAAAAACCAAGAAATCATGAGAAGAACCAACTCTAGGAACTCAGAGGCTTACACTTTCGGCGCGAATTCACTTCGACGAATCCGTTTGATCTCCGGGAACGTTCCTCATTCGTTTTTGTTTGGTTGTGATTAAAATAAGTTGATTTAAAAAAATTAATTTAAAATCAAAACATGTTTTTAATTTGAAAAGAGTTTTTTAGAAGAAAAGAAATGTCACAGTTAAAACAAAGAGTAATTTCATCCATTTTTTGTCTAAAATTTCCCTCATTTTCCACTGAAAAGTCCCCTATTATTTATAGGAGAAATTTTCGGATTTGGCCGGGTTCTTCGTCGATTTAGTAGCGAAGGGGGGGCTAGCCTCGCCGGAATGCTGGCGATGCCAGTGCTAGCCTCAGTTTTAATATTATATTTTTATTATTATTATTTTATTAATTAAAAATTCTTTTAATTAATTAATTTATTCTAAAGCCTAATTTTTTTCCAAGTCCTTAAAAATATCTATTCAAGTCCTTAAAATATTTACTTTAAGACTTTCAAATACTTTTATTGTCTTAAATATTTATTTAACCCTTGAAATATAATTTGGTGATGATGAGAGCTCCCATTTGAAGATCGTTGGATAATCGAACCTTGTGCGATTCAAGGATTAAATCCCGAAAATCCATCATCATCAAACACGCGAGTTGGTACAACACAAGTGTTGATTCTTCATCACTTGACCAAAGTTACCATTAGGGTTATTTGATCGTGCCCTCATGAAGGCCGTGAGGATGGATGTCTCACCTTTTGAGGATGGGCCAGGCGAGATAGTGGTCCCGCTGAAGAGAAGGCTGGACATGAACCATTTTAACAAGCTAAAGAACAAGCAGATTTATACCCACTACACTAAGGTCCAAGACCTTAAGCTAAAGAAGGCCAAAGTGGAACCCACAGTGTTCCCAAAAAATGTGCTCAATGAGGATGAGGACGCTTTGAAGGGTCTAGTAAGGAAACATAGAGGATGTTCCTTTGACTGCTCAATTTGAGCAAATTCCAACAACCTTTCCTCCCTCTTCTCCAAAAGCAAAGGCTGGGTCGCAAAGGGTTGGAGCTAGCCTAGAAAAATCAAGGGTAGGAAAATACCCCTGCCTAGTCGCAAGCTAGATCAAGGAACAAATTGAAGTTTAAAACTTGCGCTCAAAGGGAAGCTGAGGTGAAACAAAAGGCTGAAGAGGAGGAAGATGCAACAGAGCAAGGGGAAAGCCTGTGCTAGAGAAAGCGCAAGCTTAAGGAAATGGAGGATGAGGCGGATCAAGGAAATTCAAAGGAAAGGAAAGAGAACCCTGAAACCATCAATCTCGCTACAGCTGCCTTTGTGGAGGAAGTTATTTCAAAGGCAAGGGGCCCTCAACGCAAGCAATCTGCCACCAATCGCCCATCAAAGAAAATGTCCAAATGATGAGCAATGATGAGGATGTTGATGACGTTGAGATCATCAATTAGGAAGAACATGCTCTTCTTACCTCTAACATCCTAGCCCAATTCACACTTTGACTAAGTCTCTTCCATCCTTGGGTCAAACAGCCAACCCCTAGGTACCTATAAATCCTACCTCAATTTCTTTTGTAAATTCTCCTTCCCATATACCTGAAATTGTAAATTCCCCAATTTACACTTCTTACTATCCAAACCATTCTTCACCTCTTCCAAACACTCTAACTACCATAATTCCTTCTCCTGTAAAATCTAAACCAACACCCACCTCTTCTTCTACACAAAATGCTTCTTCTCCTAACCTTTCTTCTAAACCAACCTCTACCCCTTCAATCCCTCTAATTGGAGAAGTTACTAAAGCTGAGAACTCCGCTCAGTAAGGAAAAGTAAGCGAGGATGTTGCTAAGGAAAATTTTATAGCAATGAAGCAACTCCCTCCAGCAGCAAGCCAGTCCAAGAGGACTTGGCTTATTCAGCCATCTTGGCTCAGATTAGAGAGTTGGAAAGGAAGAAATTCCCAACTCTCAAAACTGATGTTGAGTTGGATGGGGTAGTAAGCCATGTGTTACTGACTCAGGAATTAACAAACTCTGAGCACGGGATTTTGTACCAGCTCGCGCATTCAATGATGACGGTTTTTCAGAAAATTTATCTTCGAATCACATGATTTTCGACCATCCGACGATCTTCATATGGGAATCCTCCTCAGACATTTTAAATTATTTAACTAAATAAAAAATACAAAAAAAAAATCTCGCGCGAAGGCAGCCTCGCGCGAGGCTGCGCAAGGCAGCCCGCGCGAGGCTACGCGAGACAGCCTCGCGAATGGCAGCCTCCCGCAAAGCTGCGCGAGGCAACCCGCACTCCCCGCGAGGGTCCTAAGGGACCCTCGCGGGGACTGCCCGCGAAGGTCGTATGGAACCCTCGCGGGGCCTCCCCGCGAGGGTCCTAAGGGCCCCTCGCGGGGCTTGCCCGCGAGGGTCATAGGCGACCCTCGCGGGGATTCCCTAGGCGACCCTCGCGGGGATCCCCGCGAGGGTCCTGAGCGATCTTCGCGGGGCCTCCCCGCGAGGGTCCTAGGCGACCCTCGCGGGGATTCCCGCGAGGGTCCATAGTGACCCTCGCGGGGAATCCCGCGAGGGTCCCATGATGTCCTCGCGGACGCGCGAGCGACCCTCGCGATGAGCTCTGCGAGGCCTTTTTTTCCGGCGAGGCCCCTCGCCGGAAAAACTTTCCTTTTTTGGTTTTTGTCGGAATTTTCCTATAAATAGTAGGATTATTTTCGATAAACGGGCGAGGACAGGGAAAATTCAGA